>JAQQPU010000095.1:47335-85204 GCA_029168905.1 Artemia sp. Kazakhstan ARC1039 | reverse complement strand
CATCAATGTTCTGGGTGTAGGTTCTGGATCTCGGGTAGGCTGCCAAGAACCTGTGGGTCTCATTTGGGACGGCATCCGTGCACAGTCTCTTGAGAGAGCTGATATATCTTAGGTACGTCTGGCGGCTCTCCTTCCTTAGCCCAAAGCCATATGTGAACAGATCTCTCCCATTGACCTTCAGCTGCTGCCTCAAGGTTGCAAATATTCCCGTGGGAGACCTGAAGTCGGGGATCCCGCTCTCTACAGATATCCCTGCCCCGACGACAAACACGCATTTTTTGTGGGCAAACAGGTGTTTGTGTTCCCGTATAAACTCCAGATCGACTGTTTTCATGGGGACTGAAAATTTTGTGGAGTTGTTCCCGGGTAAAATAGCATCAGCAGGATTCGAACCCGCGAACTCGATGAGTATTCGATCTTGAGTCGAACGCCTTAGACCACTCGGCCATAATGCTTAGCGGTCGAGATGTGTTTTGTTAACACCTGTTGTTGTTTGTCACAGGCACCTCGGCACACACATGTCACTTCCCGCACACATCCCCCAATGCCTGTATGCAAAAGCGCGCAAATTTCCCACCCCATGTTTGACCACCAGGACTTCAAACAGATCCTGGACAACACCGCGCAGCTGACAGAGTCCATCAAGACATGCCAAAAAGATGATGTCGAGGAGATCCAGATGAGGATCGACAGCAATGTGCATGCACTGCAGATCATGGCCTCGAAAATCGACGACCCAGAGACACGTGCACAGTTCAAGAGCACAATAGAGTCCCTGTCGAAAAGCACATGCTTCTCCGAGGTAGAGACAACCCGCTCCAGGACAAAAGGCATGCGTGGCACGAGGGGCTCGGAGCTGATTGATGAAGAGCTCCTCAAGAATGCAATACAGCTTGGGAACATGGCCAAGAAGTTCAGCGACAGCCTAGGCACAGATAGGAAGGTCCTACAAAAGGTGGGTGCAAAGATGCAGGCAAACAGCGAGGAGAGCAGAAACAGCCTGAGGGTGCTGGAAACCACCTCGAATTCAATCCCATCGACCACAATCCTCCTGGCAGTGCTCTCTCTGTTTTTTATAATGTATTTTATTATAAGATTTATGTGAGAGCTGATCCAATAAACAGATTTTGGGATACACCTAGCCTGGCTCTCGCCGGGTACAGGCACTGTAAGGATTTATTGCTAGGGCTTCCAGTACAGCCTCATGGACCCAGTGCCCAGGGATATCGGTATGCCCAGGATAATGGACTCGCTCACACCATCCACCCACTCGTCAAGTCCCCGCACAGCTGCATTGAACAGGTAGTCTGCTGTCTGCTCAAACGAGGCAAGCATTAGCGTCGACGTGCGCATTTTGCTGATGCCAAACCTGGTGATGCCAAGCACCTCTCCTCTGAACGCCATAGTGTCTGCCAGCAGCATGATGTGCCTGTGGTCCACCTTGATCCCGTGCTTGCCCATGGTGTACTCCACTTCTCGGATAATCAGGGACCTTGCTGCCTCGATTCCAAGGGTCTTCTCGACCTCCAAAATGTCGTTGCTGAGTGTCGAGTATGGCTCGATCCCTGGAATCCCCAAGATCTTGCTAAGGCATTTTCCCTCGATCAGCAGCTCGTACTCATCCTGTTGCTTGTTGAGGCAGTTAATCACGACACGGCTGACAGACTCGAGCCCGCAGATCCTCGTGGCGAGAAGCTGCCTCCTGGCCCGTTCTATGGCAAACAGGGTTGTTTCTCTGATCCGCTTGATGCTGTATGTGAGCGTGTTTCCATCCACCTCCACCTGGGTGCCTTTTAGGGCTGTGTTGAGTGCGTTGGCGATGGTTTCGGGGTTGGCCTCAACCCTCAACTGCCCCAAAACACCGGTGTCGATGTGGAAGGAGAGAGAAACCTTGTCTGGACACATGGAATAGCCAACATTATCCACGACGTCCCGCAGGACAAGCCTCTCGATCCGGCTTTTGACAACCTTCGCGCTCTCGAGCCCCCTGATGCGCAGCTTTCCGTTGATGATTGGTGTGGAAATGTTGGCACTCGCATTTATGATCTCCTTCAGCCTGGGGACTCCGAGCGTGATGTTCATGCTGGCCACGCCTGCAAAGTGGAACGTCTTCAGAGTCATCTGGGTGCCTGGCTCACCTATGCTCTGCCCAGCTATTGCACCAACCGCTGTGCCCAGCTATTGCACCAACCGCTGTGCCCGGCTCGATGATCATCCTCAGCATCCTGGCCTGCAAAATGTCAAAGAACACCTTGATAAAGTACTGGTTCTGGAAGTAGCTGTAGAAGTGGCCCCTGTGGAAGAAGCTTGTGCTCTGCTTCTGGCGCAGGAAGGATGTGAGGCCCGCAGAAAATCCCTTGTTGACAAGGTCCCGGGCAATCGGATGGCTCCTGAGCGCATCAAGGCTGTCGGAGACACACCTGGACACAAAGTATACATCCTCGGATATAATTCCCTTGAAGTACCCGTCCACGAACTCGGCAATGTCAAAGGCATCGCCCACGAACCCGTGGGTAATTCTGTCGCCTGGCCTTTCATCGTCCCAGACAGCACCGCTGCCGCACTGGCTCCTGTCGCGGAGACCATACATCCCGGCAAATTCCGAGACTGCCTCCACAAAGACCCACTGGAGAAACTCGCTGTCCTCGTTCTTCAGCGTCTGGACACTGTCCTCTCCGTATCTGAACTGGACCAGGTCCTCGGCAGAGTTCCGGACCGTGTAGTCGTATTTGACGCTGAAGTCCTCGAGTGCCTTCATCAGCCTTCGCTGCATATATCCTGTCTCGGCGGTCTTCACGGCGGTGTCGACCAGGCCCTCACGACCGCTGACGGCGTGGAAGAAGAATTCGTACCCGTGCATCCCTGTGAAGAAGCTGTTCATGACAAAGCCCTTGCTCTCCGGGGTAAGGCAGTTGGGTGGGAAGTGGGGAAGCGTCCTGCTTGCCATTCCGTCGGGGATCCTGTACCCAGAAATAATCTGCTGCCCAACACACGCAATCATCTGGCTCACGTTGATCTTGGAGCCCTTGCTGCCACACTCCTGCATCACGATCGGGCTATTGAATCGGCTGAGCTCCCTGATACACACGTTTCCGCACTCTTCACGGATCTTGTTGAGCACGGACGAGATCTCCATCTCGATGTTCTCCGCCCCGTTTTCTATGAACTGCCTTACCTGTGCATACCCGCTGTTGATGATTGCATTTTTGCCCGATATCAGCTGGGCACCGGGATAGACGTCGTCCAGCCCAATCGAGAACCCTGTCTCGGCCATATACCTGGATGTCAGCCTAGCTATGCTGTTCATGGCGGTGACCGCACATACCTTGGAGACTTTCATCAACTGGTATATCAGAGAACCCTTCCTGTTCTCGCTGCCAATGACAGACTTGTCCAGGCGCCCCCGGACATACCTGTTGTTCAGGACCTCAACAAACCCATCCCCAGCATCGTCCTCGCTCCTGTAGCTCCTGTTTTTCGTCTGCAGATTGACATGGGGCGGCTTTGCAGCTGGATGCTTCGACAGCGAGTAGGAAATAAGCACCTCGAAGAGCTGCTTCCCGGTGAACAGCTCAACGGGAGAAACCACGGCAGGGGCCACAGAAACTCTGAAGGGCAGCGCATCGTAAATGTAGGAGCAGAGCTGGGAAAACCTCTCCCGGGTAAAGAAAACATTCCTCCCCGTAAGCAAGTATGCGCCGGTGAGAAAGTCCTGGGTGCAGCTGACCAGGGGCTCGCCATTCCTGGCAGTACACAGGTTGTGCTTGATCCCCATGAGCTCCTCGGCCTCGACTCTTGCCTCAAAGGTCTGCGGCAGGTGTATGTTCATTTCGTCGCCATCAAAGTCCGCGTTGTACGGGGTGCAGTCGCACTCGTTGAACCGCAGGGTCCTGTGCTTGTGGATCTTCGTCTTGTGGGCCATAATGCTCATTCTGTGCAGAGAGGGCTGCCGGTTGAACAAAACAATGTCATCGTCCAGCAGATGCCTCTCGACGATGTCGCCTATCCTCAGTTCTCTGTTTTTTCCATACTTCAGGAACCGCTTGAACTCCCGGCCCTTATCGTCCTTGGAAATCACATAGTTGGCACCAGGCCACTTGTCGACGCCATTGCTGACGAGGGCAGTCAGGAATGCCTTGTTGGAGGAGTTGACACGCTCGGGCACGGTCAGCACCTTCGCCATCCGCTCAGGGATCCCAACCTGCTCGACACTCATGTTTGGGTCGGGAGAGATGACTGTCCGCCCACTGAAGTCCACCCGCTTTCCGCTCAGATTGCATCTGAACCGCCCAGCCTTGCCCTTGAGTCTCTGCACAAGCCCCCTGATTGGAACATTGACCATGTTTACAGAGGGCAGATCGCTATTGATGAACAGGCTGATCTGCAGCTGCAGATAGTCCCAGTCTTCGTTGATTATGGGCAGCGAGTTTCCTTTTCGGACGCTTTCCTCCAGCAGCTTGTTGGTGTTGATGATTTCGCTAAGCTTTACCGTCAGGTCGTCCTCGTTGAACCCCTCTTCCTGCATGTCGACGCTGGGCCGGATGCAGGCCGGAGGAACCAGCAGGTTCTCGATGATCAGGTTGCAGGGACTCTCCTTGATCCCCAGAAAGGGGTAGTCGTCCTCGTCAACCATCCGAAACAGGCTCAGACACGTCTGCGGATTTATCTCCGTGGAGCACATCTCCCCCTTGCTGTTCTTCACCTCGTGGTAAATCCTGAACCCGGCGTTTTTCTTGACTGTCCCGTTTGGCCGCTTGCACCTTGGACAGCCCTTGGCATTCTTGCACTCGTTCCGCACAGCATTCACATTAATGGGCTCGCTATATGCAAGCCTGCGGTTGAGCCCCAGGAGAAGGGCTCCGCAGCTCTTGCAGATGCAGTTCAGAATGGCAATTGTATGCCGTATAAATCCTATGTGGTAGACCGGGAGAAACAGCCTGATCTGCCCAAAATGTCCAGAGCAGTTCTGGATGTTTTCTCCACAGGTAGAGCATGTTCCCGTCTTTGTAGACACCCCCAGCCTCAAGTCCAAAGGCCCTCCGCTGAAGGGTTTTCTCGAGTTGATGTCGTAAAGAGTTTTATTTTCGAGAGACGCCACACTCAGCTGCGAGACCTGCTCCGAAGAGAGCACGTGGAACGAGATCTTCTTGATTCGGTTGTTGGACGAGAACCCCGACAGCTTTTCCACCATTATGGGCCACCGATTTTTGTAAATTTTTTCAAGAGCCTGCAGGTAGCCAAACGTGCCTGGTGGGACTGTGGCGTCCCGGAGTATCTGCAGATAGCACCAACAATGTGCCTTCTGTTTGGAAACCCTGCTCTACCCAGTGCTACAGTGTTTATAAATGGCCTTCCTGCGTGCCCCGATGATAGAGAGGTTCTACATTGTGAGCAGGTCAGGAGGGCTAATCTACACAATGGATGGAGAAACAGAGGCCAATACGCAGATGGCGCTTGTTAGCTCCATACAGTCGCTGCACGAGATTACCAGGGCGTGTCTCTCGACAGATCACTTTATGCAGGTCGTGGAGTACGAGACCAGGAAAATTCACATATTCCGGACACTCACAAACTTCACGTTTGTCTTCGTCTCCAAAGGCAATCTCCGGAGCAGTCTGGAGGATGTCTACAGGAATGTCTACAGACACTTCTGCGAGACTGTTCTTGCAGACCCCTTCTACAACCTGGAGATGCCAGTAAAAAGTGCAATGTTTCGCCCTGAGCAATATTTTGGCTGCAGAACGGCCCAGTAGGCACTCTGCGGTCTTCTGCCAGCTGGCGCCGACGAGTTTTCGTCTCTTGAAAAATTTGCACAAATCCAGAAAAGCCCGAGCCCCTGTCACACATTGTCAGGAAGTTTCGACTGTTCGACTCTTCCGTTACTCATGTGATACAGCCCACGCAAGTGGATTTTATAAAGTAAATGTTGCCGCACCGAGTAGGGAGGCAGGTAAAGCTAAGACTTTAATACTCACCACATCTCGAAGGGGCATGCACTGTTGCTTGCCCTTATTACTGTGTGGTACACTGGCTCAGGCTATTTTTTATAAGTAGAATACCTCTTCCTCACGTTCTCTAGTTTTACATCGAAATTCTTTTCAAAGTACTCCAGCAGCCGCACCGAGAGGCTGTCGCTTCTCTCCATTAGGTCGGTGACCATCACGGAGTTGTTTCTGAATGCTTTTTCCTTCATTTCTGGCCGGCTGGGGGTTCCCGAGGTGGCCTTTTAGTCAAGGCGCCAAAATACTTGGCGCAGGGCGGGGAAGGCGGTCCTGGTGTTACAGTAAAGACTTTATTTGCTTTTTTTGCCCTTTGAGGGCTGGAAGTCGATGTCCCTGGATATGAACTTGATGTAGTAGGGAGTGGCAACGGCCATCATCAGATGCCAGAGGGCGTGGGAATCAAACAGATAAAACAGCGGGGAAATGTCCAGGATCTCCACCCCGCCCGCCATAAGGAGACATCCCACCGAGTACACGATGTTCTTGGCATGTGGCTCGTCTCTGTAGTTCAGAAACGTGATGAAGTTGCATATGCATGAAACGAAGAACATCAGCGCACACGAGATCTTGTTGTATGTGTAGTCAAACTCGTGGGTCGTCATCTTCAGCACATGGAATACGAAGTACAGGGCTCCTGCTCGCAGCGTCGTCCGGCTAAACTGCCTGAAGCTCCTGGGGTAATACAGGAGCACCAGCCTGTTCAGTGCCACCAGAAGCCCAATCATGATGCTTGCTGAGGCAGTGAAGTAGTCTGCATACCGTGTCAACAGTGTCTCCCTGGCATGGAAGAGGCTGCTGGATATAAAGGCTGCATTGCAGATGGAGTGCTGGAGCATATACATGTGCCGCATCGGAGACCGAGACAGCTTGTGTGCGACACTGCTTCTATAATAGTACAGATTGATGAACAGGCTCACCAGGGCAATTGTTGAGGAAAAGACCTCTGTCATGCCCAGGACAGGGACAAATCCCCACCTCCCGTTCCTCTTCACGTTTCTGATTTGGAGCGACTTGAGGCAGTCAATATGGCAGTGGTTGTGCAGCTTCTCGTCGATCGTTCTTCCTATCAGCCTGTCCATGAAGTTCACCTTGACCGAGTGTATCGCCACCTCTCTGCACCTGTCCTCGCAAGGCTCCATGGGCTGATTGTTGTGGGCACATGAATAAACAAACACATTCTTGAAATGTTCTGGTGCTGATCAAGCAGAGTAGGGGCCCTGCCAGGCCACAGCACTCACTAAGACGGATCAGACCTGTGCTAGCAACAGGAAACCCACTTGGCTGCTGCCATGGGCATTGAAGAGAAAGCAGCTGTGGATGCACTAGAGACCGAGGCTCTTCAGCCGAGTAAGCACACGGCCTGCATCGCGCGGATGGACAGCCTGCTCCCAATAAAAAACCAATTTTTATCCCACCCAGACATGGACGAGGCAGCAACCACCATCAAAAGCGTCGAAGAGTTCTTCAAAAAGCACAGTGACATTCTGACACAGGAGGAGCAGCGGACAGTTGCCTCCGTACTGAAGAAAATAGACCACTGGGGCTCCATCACTCCCGAGGCCCGGCAGCTCTCCGAGGAGCTGAAGCTGCAGGGAAACGCATCATTCAAGGAGGGCGACTACGAGGCTGCCATAGGATTCTACACACAGTCGATCGAGGCCAACCCAACCAACTACCTAGTGTACTCCAACAGGGCTCTTGTCTACCACAAGATGGACGAAAGCGACAAGGCGATCAGCGACTGTATGGAAGGAATAAGGATCGAGCCAAGCTTTACAAAGTTCTACGTCAGGCTGGCCATGATCTACTCGGAGTCGGATAGAGAAAAGGCCCATGGGTACTGCCTCAAGGGTCTTGAGTATGAGCCGGGCAACAAGAACCTGCAAGAGCTTGCCAGGGCCACAGAGCCCAGCACAGAGGATCCCATCGGAGGCTTTGATCCGTCTGCTCTTGGAGATATGCTGAAGAACAAAAACCTCCAGGACATGGTGCAGAACTTTGTCAAGGACAAGTCCCCGGAGGAGCTGTCCAAGATGATGAGCGATGTGCTGGGAAAGATAAAGAAATAAACACTATCTTGCCCACATTCTTTGTGCAGCCCTGCCACCAGCAAACAAAAACTGGATTGTAAAATGTCGGTCTCAGTCTAAGTCCCATCCATCAGGAGGCAACAACTCTCAGAGACCGGGTAAATTTTGCATCGCCTTATGAGTAAATGTGTGAATTTATTTTCTGCTGGAACGTTCCAGGCCAGGGTCTGTTGGTGCTGCAAACAGAATCTTCATCGACTTCCTGACTGCATTGACTACTTCGAAGTCGCTCACAACCAGCAGGTCGATCAGGTCGTTTTTGAGGCTGTCGATCAACCCCACGTCCTTCAGGGCACAGAGCTGGTTGAGGCTGAAGACCAGCTCGATTGTCTGCAGATTCGAGATCCCGCAGCCCTCCCTGAGGAACTGGCTGGAGTAGCTGGAAAGCTGGTGCTGCAGCTCGCCTCTCAGGATGCTCTCGGAGATGGGATGGCTCTCAAATAGAACCTCATAGCTCCGCAGCCTCAGGTGCAGATAATGCCTGCTAGAGCGGAGTATGGAGACAAGCAGCCCGAGGTACTTCTCGCTCCTGAAGTTCCGGAGTAGCTTGCCGAAGAAGTCTAGGTAGTGCAGGATCACAGCCTCTCTCTTGGGCGTGTAGGGTATTTCCAGCTGTCCAGTGACGAATGCGAGCGAAAATGCATACAGCCTGTCGAACGTTTCTGCATCGTCGATCCTGGATCCGCCCTTGGAAATGACATTCAGCACAGGCTCAAGAAACTCGTCACTTCCCGAAAACTGCATCGAGTAGTCAATGAAATTGGCCAGTCCCCCGCCTGGGTCGCGCTCGAGGCTCCCGGAGATCTTGTTGATGAGAGTGAGCGAGGTCTCCTTCGAGTCCTTCGACAACCAGCTGGACAGTACCTCCAGGCAATAGGAACACTCATTCGAGTTGTCGCATGCCTTTACAAAGCAGTCGATGGCCTCTGTTCTGTATGGATCCGAAAGCACCACAAATCTTCTCAGGTGTTCAGAAAGGTCACTGATTTCACTGGTCGAGAAGTGGAAGCCGGGAATGATCTGCAGGACTCTGGAGATGATCGGGTATCGCTCCAGATTGCATCTGTCCAGAATGTCCGCAAATTCAGCCAGCAGGGCACCTGCAATGTCCTGGCGTGTGCCGCTGTCTGGTGCCTCAGGGGCATGGACAAACACTTTAGAATTGATTAGGCTCTGGTCTACGGCCTGCAAATCGTTCAGGTCCCCATCGCCAGAGCATGTATCTGCCCTCCCATAAAACTGTATGGGCCCGCCGGACTTTAAGCTCCCCATACAGATGGATACAGGCAAGGGGCACTGTGTGCCACTGCTTCTGTCCTTCTGCCCATCTCTTCCTTGCAGTCCGATTTTTTCAGCCTCACAATATCTTTTGCAAACCACCGCCAGGCACTCTGTCGCTAGCCCTGGGAGCACACATTCCAGCGAGACAGCCGTGCTCGGCTTCTGGGCATGTTCCACACTGTCATCGCAGACTATGGCGGAAAGAAACGACACTAAGCCCGCAGTATAGATGCCTAGCGAGCCGCCAGAAACAAGCTGCAGCATTTCCTCAAGAATGGAAGCAAGCTTGGGCTGTTCCCTGACACCATACAGCTTGCACATGATGTTCTCGTTGACAAACAGAAGGTCCTCCCCATCCATTTGATTCAGCTCTGTCCTGAGCAGCTCGAACAGGTGCTGCAGGAAGACCCTGGAAATCGGGTGGTCCTGTGTCTGAACCATTCTTATTCCAAAGCTCATTAAATCCCTCCAGATAGCATGCTTTCTTGCAGCATACGCAAATTTACCAAGCTCCCTGTAAATGAGCATGGCACTGGGCACTGCCTCGCCGCTACCATCGCCTGAATGCATTATCTGCTCCAGGAGATGCAAGATTGCCCTGAGATTGCTCTCCTCGAGGTCGCCCAGGTAGTTCTGCTCAATGTGCAAGAGGGTCTGGATCTGCTCATGGTGCAGTGTGTCGCCCATCTTCAGGATGTCGAAAATCTGATCCCAGCAGTCTCTTGGGTCGACTGTCTGGATGAGCCTGTTGAGGAAGGAAAAGAGCTCCGGAAGCTGGGCTGGGTGGGCAGCAAAAAAGCCCCTGAGGAAGTCCAGTGGAACGGGAGATGCCCTCTGGCGGGAATGCAGTTCGTAGAATCTGGAAGAGATTCCTAGCAGGACACGGTGGTCGCTGACCTTGCTCAGGAGCAGCTTGAAGATGTCTGTGCTGTCTTCGTCTGTCAGCACACTGTGCCCGTGCTCGAGTATGTCCACCCCAAGAGTGTTTCCATCAGCCAGCCCGGAGATGAAGGCGCTCATCTGGTCCTTGGTAAAGCCTTGTAGAAACTCCAAACTGTGTTCCTTGCTGGCTGCGAAGTAGACGCGCCACGACGGGCCCATATAGTTCTTTAGCTCGACAACCATGTCGGTCAGAGTTGCAATGCTGCACTCTCTCAGCCCGATCTCAAAGCTGTCCCTTAAGTCGTTCTCAGAGCAGTGCCTCAGACAGGCTCTCAGCAAGGCGTCCACACAGAGGTCTGCCGAGCATTTCCTGCCACCAGGCTTTCCATCAAGTGGCTCGGACCCTAGATCGCTCCTGATCTTCAAGAAAATCATTTCCACAAGCTTCCTTGACAGATCAACTCTCCTGCTGGTCGACGACACTATTTCCTCGAGGTGCTTGACCATCTTCTCGGCTCCTCTGTTGTACAGGCTGATTCCTCCCACTATGTCGCACAGCAGGGCAAAGATGCTTTCGGGGATTTCTCCTCTCACCTGGACCAGGCAGGCGATGAACTTCAGTAGGTGCTCTGGCTCGATTCCGCTCAGCTTGGAGTAGAAAGAGTCGAGTTCCGGGCGCAACACATCATGGAAGCTCCTCTCTGCCTTCAGCACAGCCTCATACACCGGTGCCGAGTTGCTTGGCTTTGAGTGCTTGAGAACTGTGAGCGAGACCTCAAAAAACCTTTCCTTCATGAAAGGCATGAACCCTGGCAGCCCGGCTATCTGAGGATGCTTTATGGCGACAAGTAGGATGCAGCTGGCGAAGTGGTTCCCCTTTGCCACAATTGTGTCGTAGATGAAGTCGAAGATGTGCATTTCTGGGGCACATCCACTGCCTGCCACGGTGCTTCTTAGCAGGCTCTCTGTCACCTGGATAACTATGGGCCGGGCAACCAGGTCTAGGGAGCTGTCTGCTGCAATGAACGATTCTACTATGAGGCGCAGCAGCCTGAACGCCATGTCTTCATCCAGATCATATCTGATAAAGTAGAAGCTCATCTGAAGGATTTTCATCACGCATGGCGTGGCCCAGGAGATGCGGCAAATTTTACCGATAATCTCAAAAACCTGCATCCTGGTGAAAACGTCGTTGATCAGGCAGTAGTGTATCATATCCAGCAGCCCCGTTGGGACCCTTGTGCCCTCTGTCCTCCCAGCCCCTCTCTCTTTGCCCGGCACTCCCTTTCTACATGGCCCAACTTCTATCAGCTGAATCAAGGCTGTGGGCAAAGCACTCTCGTATTTCAGAAAGCTCTTGAGGGAGTCCCGAGAAGGGTCCAGGCTCCCAAGCGACACCAGGGCGGTGCCGAGTGTGGATTGGCAGTGCTCGTCCTTGTAGTGGCAGAGAAGTTCGTCAAGCTTCTTTTCCAAGTCCAATATCTCTCTCCTGCTCATAGGGCTAACACAGGGTCAGATTTGTTTATAAAAGTAGAGAACACCCCGGAAGACGGGGCACCTCGGGACGCCTAGGCGAGCGAGGATGATGCAAGGCTGACCTTAATTGTTTATTATGGAAATGTGCCTGAGTGAATTTCCTGTAACAAAGCATGTTCTTAGGCTAACTGGGCTCCCAGATTTCTCTGTATACTCGGCGTCCTCCAGCACCACGTTCAAGTATCCGTCGATGGACCTGCACATGCCGGTGAAAAAGTTAGAATCGCTCTTTCTGATTGCCACCTTCCTGTCCAGGAATCGCGAGTACACCTCGGCCTCGCTTGCGTCCTGCTGTGTCATCGCCGTTCAAGGGGCTGCCACCGGTGCCTATTTAAAAACAATCTCCCAAGCCGGAGTCGAACCGGCGACCCGCTGATAGCCACACACCTCTACAGTCAGCTGCTCTACCACTGAGCTATTGAGAGTTGCGCAGTGGGCATGAGTGTATAAACTCACCATCGCCGTCACGGGGCCCTCCGGAAAACACCAGATTCTACTACTTCCGCCCGACCTTCCTCCTTTTTCGCTCATCTCCACCTCCTGCCGGCTCGGGACGGACAAAGTTCTGGAACTTGATGTGCTTCAGCTCGGTCATGGAGGGAATCTTCTCCAGCAAATACAGCTCGGCCAGCCCGTCGTAGTCGAGCTCTTTGTAGTTTAGGATGTAGTTCAGGATATGCTCCTTGTATGATCTGATATATGACACAAATGCCTTTACGGCGCCTCCCAGTAGCTCCTTAGTCATCGATGCCCTCAGCATCTCGGGGGTGATGCCTGTATCGCAGCTGTCAGCCTCCTCCTCCGCATCGATGCCCTTCAACTTCAGAAAATCGACGAATGCCTTCTCGTTGGGCATCAGAAAGATGACAGAGTCTCCTGCAAGCCCATTCCTGGCCGTTCTCCCGCTCCTGTGGACAATGTTTGAGTGCTCCTTCGGCACATCAAAGTGCACCACAAGGTCGATATTCTTGAAGTCGATGCCCCGTGCTGCCACATCTGTGCACAGCAGAGTACCGCCGCACCTTTCGAAATTGGAATAGACCATGCTCCTGTCCTTCTGGTCCATTTTCCCGTGGATCTTGTGGAAGGTGTTGGGGCACCGCTCCCCGCCTGTGTGGCCAGCCTCATAGGCCGTAAAAAGCCCGTGGAAAAACTCGACAGAGTTGCAGGTGGCAAAGAACACTATGCTTTTTTTGCCGCTGGTCATCCTCAGCAGCAGGCCGCTCTTGGCCCCAGGGTCTACGATTCGGTACTTCAAACAGAGTCGGTCGGGGATGGCATCGCTGATCTTTATGCTCAGCGGGTTGTTGAGCGAGTGCTGGGCAAGCTTGAGTACAGAGTCGTCGATGGTGGCTGAGAACAATCCCGTTGTCCGGCGCTTTGGGAGCAGCTCCACTATCTTCAGCAGCTTGGCCTCAAATCCAAGCCCCAGCAGCTTGTCACTCTCATCCAGCACAAGGTACTTTATCTTGCTAAATGCCCGGGAATTGGAAGAGAGCACCTCAAACAGCCTCCCGGGCGTTCCCACAACGATGCTGCAGCACAGCTTTCCACAGTCCTCCTCAATTGGTGTCCCGCCTATAAGGATTTCGCAGCTGGCACGGAAGCTGTGCACTATGTCCCTTATCTGGATGCACAGCTCCCTTGTCGGGGCTATCACCAGGGCCTGGATATGTCCGGGGGCTGTGGTTCCGATGCTGTCAAGTATCGGGATGAGGTACGAGAGAGTTTTTCCAGATCCCGTCTGGCTCTGGACAATCACATCATGCCGGAGAAACTCCGGGATGCATCTCTGCTGCACAGCCGTCATGGCCGTAAAGCGGTTTTCGCATATGAGCTTCTTGAGCTCATCGCTGATCTTTAAGTCCGTAAATAGGACCGGGTCTGCCATGGCTTGGCAAAATTTTTAATTTTTGTTCGGGATGCCGGGCTCTATTCGTAGTATGTAAATCCCTCCTCGTCGACCATCGGCTTCCTCTTCTTGGTCCTCTTTCTCTCCTGCTCCTCGTAGGACAGCATAAAGTCATCCATCTCCTTCTGGATTGCATGCAGATCGCCATTCCTCGGCCTAAAGTCCACTGTCACGGCCTTCTCTGCCATCCATTCAATGGCCAGGTCCAGACTTGAGAACTCAAAGACGTATACAACACTGCCGGCAGCAAAGTCCTTGGTTACCAGCACTGCATGGCTAATGGACAGCGGGAGATCGAATGGGAGTGCAAACGAGACGTGCTCCGCCACCCGCTCGACTGTGGTCTCGAAGCGGGACACCCTGTCGACGCCATCTATGGTGAACGGAAACCTCAGAGTCAGTGTGTTGTCCTGTACAGAGCCTGGGCATGGACCAGCCTGTGGAGTGGCCTGCTCTTCCTGCTCATAGCTGCTGCCTTCTGACGAGGCGGTCTCAGAAGAACTCATTCCGGGTTCAAAATTTGCTCGGAATTTGGAGCACCACAGAGCTGCTTGCCCCACTATCTACGAGACAGGCGGGACCTGCATTCGTCGTGGTAGCTGTGCTTGCAAAGAAACCCGCAAAGCTGGCACTTGGAGTATGCCCCGTCCACAGACAGAATAAGGTCGGAGAACTGAACCAGCGCCCGCTCAGTAAAGCGAGGAACGCCTGTCTGGCCTCTCTCCAACCAATTGTTCTCGACCAGCAGATCAATCACCGGATCAGCATCTGGGATCGGGCCCCCGCGTGCCAAGCCAAGAAAGATCTCTCTTGCCTTGTCGACGAGCTGCTCCTTCCAGGGACTGGAGACACCCTGGGCAGCATGCAGGTCCTTTAGCACAATGCATCTCCTGTATGGCAGAAGCACCGGCTCATAGCCCATGGGGTTCAGCAGGTCTTTGAGGGCCCTCATGTCGCATTCCCCCGGCAACTCGCACATGCCATGCGACAGTAGGGCCTGCAACAGGGCTGGTTTTCCCAATCTACGACTGTCCTCTGCCCCCTGGTCCATGTGGGGGATAAACCGACACACTCTGAAATGCCTCGGCGAGCCCCTCCGTGTGCGATCGCCAAATACCCAAATTTTTGGGCTCCCATGGATTCGTTCTTCGATGCCCTGGCCAGGACCGACTCGGAGGAGGCTGCATTTGAGGCTCTCAGGAAGCATCTGGCGAGGAAGAGGTTGGAGATGGCCAGTGTGCGCGAAGAAAGCGCAGGTGTGGCAGAGGAGTTTGAGGAGCTGTGGTCGCTTGTGCAAAGAGAGCGGGCCCTGCGAAAGATAGTGAAGAAGCCATAGATGCCTGGATTAAAGTGTTTGCCGTGAGTTTAACCCGTGTCTCTTTCTTCGTGCAGGAAGGCGCGAATTGATGACAAAGTTAGTCACCACTGAGGTCCAAGCCCAAGACCCTCTGTCTACTAAGCAGATGCTCCAACTACTGAGGAGCCTTCTGCACAAACAAACCCATGGCGACTTCTTTGTGTATGTTTATCCTGTTTCAGTATGTACTAAAAGGCAAAGTGTTTATGTATCCGAATGCAATACACCCTCTCGGCCATCCTGGCTGCTGCAACGTGCTCGCTGCTGTTCCTGCCAAGAAACATCCTGGGATACGCCGGGATGATCAGCTGCTTCCTCCTCTGCTCTCTCGGAGCTGCCAGGGGCATCTGGTGCATCTCCAACTACGTCTCTGGAGCCTCGATCAAGGCGCCGCATGTGGGGACAAAGGCCATCCTTGGCACTGTTGTTTGCGAGGCGAACTTCCTTTCCGGGATCATCATCTGCGTCATGGTGTACAACACCATGAGGGGAGGCGTGGGCATCGCAGGAGAGGCCCACTACCTGTACTTCTGCTCTGGCATCTTTGTGGGGATGTGCAGCTACTACAGCTCGGTCTCTACAGGCCTCATATGTGCCGTGATCAGCCTCATGGACAGCAAGGACCCTGCGCTTTTCTACAAGGTCGTGGCGCTCGAGGTCATTCCTGCATCTGTTGGCCTCATCGGGTTTATCATGGGGGTGGTCATGAACTCGCGGGCATCCATCTTTGGTGTGGTTGAATAGGGTGCTAGCCGAAGAAAGCAAGTTTATTTCGATTAAACCAAAACCGGTATCAATGGTGCTGCATGGGAGACAGCAGCCTGCCCGTACAGCAGGCTAGCAGCACACGAAAAGTCTTCCGAGGAGGCTTTTTTTGCTTTTCCTCGTCTTCCCTGTGGCCTTTTCGCGAGGACTCTCGTTTGCCATAAACTCCTCGACCATGTTTAGTGTTGTCTGCCCAAACGTGATTGGTGGTGACGACGACAGCTGGTCGGCATTCGGAATCACGACTGTGATGCTCTGGTACGGTCTCGTCCTCTGTACCGTGGCCTCTGTCTCTCCCTCGGGGTTGTACACAAAGCTGCCCTGCAGGTCACCGTTTCCCGACAGAAAGTCCTCCATCATCTCCCCAATCTCCCGGGGTTCTCCCACAGCATCCACGACCTGTCCGCCCCCTCCTTCTCCTAGGCGCGTGGAATGCAGTGCCGAATCATCAAGGCGGGGCTCGAGCTCGCCCTTGGGCCCTATCCCGTTTCCAAGCACTCCGGCCTCGGAGTCCCTGACATTCATGCTGTTGTTTGCAGGACCCAGAATATGTGGGGGAGAGTATGAAACAAGGAAAACAAACCCCTTAGAGTCGCACAGCCTGGCCGAGCAGCAATAAAGATACAAAATAGCGATTCTGCGCTTTTAATATAGGCTCATGGGGGTAACGCGTGCTCTGGGTAGCAGCGGGACGCCTGCCTAGCTCGTATATCTTATGCACAGTATTACCGCAAAGACACACAAGCCCAAGTAGCTGTAAAACTTGGCCTTGTACAGACTCGTGGCCTTCAGCACCCTGCACACCTGGCTGATGGTTACGTGAAGGATGGTCTCATAGATGTAGCGCACAACAATGATGTTGTTTCCAACGCCCTCGGGCATCAGGAAGTTCGTGGTGAACGAGTGGGAGCATTTGGAGAATATCAGTGTGTACAGGTACATGGAGTAGATGACGATGCGGTTCTCGAACACGGTCATAGAGAGGAGCGAAAGCGAGGAAAGAAGCAGGAAAAGCATATACAGCTGTTCCTTGTAGGCATTTGGCGTGTGTGTTGTCACCATATGTGTGATGGAGTAGCACAGAATGTTGATCAGTCCATCCAGGCTTCCGCTCTTCATTGGCTTCTTGGTGTCCAGATCCGCTCTCCTTTCCCTGTACTCCGGGAAGACAAGACATACGGAGAAAATAAGGAAGTTGGCAAGCCAATGGATCGGGAGATACAGCACAGGGATGGCCCGGGCCAGGAGCATCCTTGCGGACTCACTCCATCCTCTACCTCCTTTGGGGCCTCTTGCAGCCATGGAAGCATCTTCGGCAGCATCCACCGGTTTTTCCTGGCTGGATTTGTCTCTCAAGATGTTGTGCACGAACAGCTTTGTAAATATGTTAAAGCAGTCGCAGAGGCTGCCAGCTAGGAAGGCGCAGACCATCACTGCATCCATGCTGAGGGCAGCCTGTAGCAGATTCATATCAACATACTTGTGCACTGCTGTGTTCGCTGCTGCCGAGTAGAGCGACATTAGAAACCCAAGAAACTGCGTCAGCAGGGAAAGAACGATGTTGATTTCGTAGGACCCCATTTTGATAGCAATGTCCTGGCCCACCCAGCACCCGGTCGAGCTTGAGATTGCCCGGAGAAGCCCCAGGTACGATGTCCTGGCATCTGGGGTTGCATATCCCGGGTTGCTGCTTGCAACATACACCCGGAGCACGACATCGTACGTTGTTATGAGCCCTGAAACGGCGTAAATCAGCCGTGCCCAGAAGAGGTTCCTTTTCTTGAGGTGCAGCAGGAACAGGAGATTCACAAAGTACAGCCCAGACACACAGACGGAGCTGATGTCGACCCCGATTGCGTGGAGGATGTTTTTGCAGACAAGCATTGCAATAATAGACGAGTAGAAGTAGTACGGTGCTATCTGGTTCGTAACTTCCAGGTTTGTGAAGGCCTTGCTCTCCACGAGAAAATTTGTATAAAAGGGGTTCATTGGAACGAAACTCCGGACCATGATGGCTGCCATTCTTGTGTAAAACCCGTCCATTGGGGCTAGGGGAAAATGCGAAAAATATTAGGAGGGCACGGGAGATGACTCAGCCCGAGTGATGTCTGTGAACCAGCTCCCACCGCCACAGCAACAGGACCTGGGCGGGCCGTTTCTGCTGTGTGCATCACGCCATGACCGTCTCTGGCTTCGTCTCTAAAATTTTTCAGCAAATTTTTGCCACGGGCCCGGACCCTTCAATGCAGAACACAGAGTCCGAGACCCGGACATTCTCCGTGGACTTCGCTGCACAGGTCAATGACGGCCTGATCACCTCCGAGGACATGCTCTCGTACCTGAGGCAGAAGATGAAGGTGAAAAACTGCCTGAAGATAGCTGCCAGGGAGATACAGTTCCACGACAAGGGCACCAGCCTGGAGATTGTCTCCAAGAGGGGAAACATCTTCAAGAGGAACATGAAGCTATATTTAAAGAGATACTTGCGGACAAAGTCGTTGAAGAACTTCATAAAGGTGTCTGGGGATGCCCAGGACGGGTTCAGGCTGGTGTACATCAATGCAGTTGATGATGCTGAGGAATAAACTGTCTTGAACTGAGCCACTGCTCTTTGTGTACTTTTTTCCGGGCATCTACAAAGCCTGTGCTGCATTTTATGCTATGGACAACTACCGGTTCGTGGAGAAGATAGGGAGCGGGACCCACGGCACAGTGTACCTGCTCAAGTCCTTTGGCGAGGGCACGAGTGTTGTCTGCAAGTCCGTGGTGAGCAGGTACAGAAACCATGCCCGACGAGAAATCGCCATCCTGAGCAAGCTGAGCCACAGGAGGGTGACGAGGCTGATAGACAGCGTGGTTCTGGAGAGCTCTGTGTTTCTGATACTGGAGCACATCAACCATGGGTCGCTGGAGTCGATGATTTCGTTCTTTGGCAGGAACTCCACGCCCCCAAGTGCTGGGCTTGCCTGGTCGGTGCTGTCTCAGATCGGAGATGCTCTGCACTACATCCACTCCAAGAAGGTGATACACAGGGACATCAAGCCCTCGAACATCCTGGTGAACAGGTTCTGTGCCAGAAACAGGGGGTTTCTGGAGTTCAAGCTATGCGACTTTAGCCTGTCCACGAGGTCGGAGGGGTTTGTGGAGGACAGGCACACGGTTGGGACCCCCTTCTACATGGCGCCCGAGGTGGTGAGCCGGTCGAGATACGATGCCACAGTGGACTGCTGGGGGCTGGGGTGCTGCATCTACGAGCTGTTGAACCTGAGAAAGCCGTTCCAGGGATCGACTCGGGAAGAGCTGTTTCGGAGCATAGTTGAGAGAGAGGTCGGCGAGCTCATTGTGGCCGACAGGAACCTAGACGGCCTGGTCAAGCTCTGCCTGGCCAAGCGCAATCGAATCACATCAAGGAAAATTGCCAAGAACGAGCGGATCAGGCTGCACCTGGCAATGCTGGAGCTCAGGTTCCGAGAAAGCAGGATCGAGGAGTTGGAGAAGAAGCTCGAGAAGGCCAACAAAACAGAAATTAAATAGGGGTCGTCTGCACGCATTCGGGACTAGAACTTCACCGCCATAGTGGCCAAAACAACACTCATAACTCAGAAGACACATTTAATCATGGATAGCACCGTCTCTGAGCCTTCCTTGGATAGAGCGAGGCCTCATCCACATTGCTGTAGCCCATCAGCCCCATAAGAAGCCTCTCGAACCCGAGCCCATACCCACCGTGTGGAGATGGCCCGAACCGCGACATGTCGATGTACCATTCATAGGTCTTGAGGTCCATTCCCTCTCTCTTGAAGGCAGCCTCGAGCTCCTCGCAGTTGTCGAGCCTCATGGACCCGCCAACTATCTCGCCGATGCCTGGGAAGAGCAGATCGCAGCTTTCCGTGAGGTCTCCCACCCGCTTCATGTAGAACGACTTGAGAGCCGCAGGGAAGTGTGTCATAAACAGCGGCTGGTTGTTGCCGTACTCGGCAACGAGGAACTTCTCCTCTGCGACTGGAATGTCGTCCAAATACTTGTACGGCCTCGTGGTGCCATCCTCCTCGGACTTGAAGAGCCTTCCCTTGGAGTTGAGAAACTCGATGGCATCGGAGTAGGTGATCCTGCCAAACGGCTCCTTGGACAGCTGGAACGGCTCAAACTTCTTCTTATCAGCAGGCCCTCTGCCGGACTTCCTGATGTCTTCAAGCATAGTGTCATAGAACCGGGTAATGGATGTTCGGACAAGAGCCTCGACCGACTGGAGAAGGTCCTCAAAGCTTATGTCTGCCAGCTCCGCCTCCACGTGCGTAAACTCGCTCAGGTGCCTGGAGGTTTTGGACTTCTCGGCCCTGTACGATGGCATAATGCAGTATGCCTTACCAGTGACTGGGACCACGGTCTCGAGATAGAGCTGGGAAGACTGGGTGAGATAGGCAGGCTTGCCGTAGTAGTCCAGCGTGAAGAGCGTGGAGCCTCCCTCGACCTGTGTCTGCACCATGGTTGGCGGGGTGATCTCGGTGTATCTGTTCTCGAAATAGAATTCTCGCATAACGCGGAGCAGGCAGGCTCGTGCCTTGAGGAACAGAGAGCGGTCCTCCAGTCTCAGGGCAAGGTGGGGCCTGTCCTGCTTTGCCTCGCTTCCGGACTTCTCGTCCAGCGGGAAGGAGGGGGCTGCCCTGCCATTGTAAATTTCAAATTTGTCCACAGAGATCTCAAACCTGTGCTCGTCCCGGCTGGCCTCGGTTTTCTTGACCGCTCCAAACACAGAAAGGGTGGTAGAAAGGGAGATGTCGTGGTTGCCCGGGATCACGCACTTGACAGTAGTGAACTCTGCAGTAAGGTCAACAAAGCTGTAGTTCTTCGATGCTCTGCACTTTGTTACCCAGCCAAAAATCCTGACCTTCGCACCATCATACGACTCGCTGAGCTCGGGCAGCTGCATTCTCTTGTACTCCCTTGCCTGGAAGCCTGGGGCCTCAAAGTCCCTCAGCCTCATTCCCTGGACAGCATCTTCAAGAGACATATGGGCTGCGAAAAATTTTTAAATATATAGGAACATGTCAAAGGCATCATCAGGCACGGCGCACCGAGGCGCGATACCACAAAAAACAGTAGTAGAGGTGAATTTAATTGACTTCTTCAACATCCGGGTTGCTGGTTGCGGAACCTGATGACGGGTCTTCTAGGATTTTGGTCATCTCTGCAGTGAAGGCACTCATCCTGTCCCTGATAACGGACGGGTCGACCTCGGAGTCCAGCCCTCTCAGCCAGGCCTCCTCGGCGCTGAGCTTGGCCTTGATCTCGCTCTTCTTGGCCTCGTCGGCCTTCATGGACTCAAGCCTGTCCTCAAAGGCGTATATTGCGCCCTCGAACTGGTTTCGCAGGTTGGTCCTCTCGGTGAAGAGAGCATCATTGGCTGCATGCTCCTCGGCAGTCTTCTTCATTCTCTCGATGTCGTCCTCAGACAGCTTGTTGGACATGTTCTCGACATAGATCTCCTTCTTGCCCGACCCCTTGTCCATGGCCGTGACCTTGAGGATGTTGTTCTGGTCCACCTCGAACGTGACCTCAATCTGAGGAACGCCCCGGGGTGCCGGGTTGATTCCAGAAAGGGTGAACCTACCGATGTGGTAGTTGTCGGCAGAGGACGGCCTGTTTCCCTGGGTGATCACAATCTCGACCGATGTCTGGTTGTCGGCAGCCGTGGAGAAGACCTGAGACTGCTTGCATGGGATGGCAGTTCGTGCCTCAATCAGCTTTGTTGCAACACCACCATAGGTCTCGATGTTGAGATTGAGCGGCACCTGGTCGATGAGGAGCAGCTTGGGCCCGCCGATGTCTTCTGCATCGGGGCAGCTTGCGTTGGCAAAGTATCCTGCGCCATAGGCCACAGCCTCATCTGGATTGAGCGGGGAAATGACTCTCTTGGATGCACTTGGGGTGTCCGCAGACTCGCCAAAGAACTCCTCCAGCACAGCCTTGACCTTGGGGATTCGCGAAGATCCTCCCACCATGATGACTCTGTTGATGGTTGTCTTGGCCTCGTTTATGATGTTGCTGAGGCCACGCGATCGGGCAGACGGGTTGACTCTCAGAGTCTCCTCCTCGTTCAGACGCCCGTCGTCGAAATAGACCGGGGTGACTCCCTCGAGCGAGAGAAGCACACCAGAGCACTTCTCCTTCAGGCGCTCAAACAGAACCTTGGCTGCTCTCTCAAACTGCACCCTGGTGATCTCGAAGACCAGGTCCGTGGAGCCACGGTAGCATGGGAGGTTGAACGTCACCTTCATGTTGGTAGACAGCGAGTTCTTGACCTTGATTGCCTCCTGTCGCAGTCGGAGATCATTCTTAAGCTTCTCCTCGTGCGAGATGCCCTCGTCTGGGTTCTGCCCATTGTTCAGCTCGGCAAACTTCTTCTTGGCCATCTGGATGATGACGTTGTCGTAATCAGAGCCTCCCAGGAAGTTGTCGCCGTCGGTGGCCTTGACAATACCGACCGGGCTCGAGACATCGTAGCAGAAGTCAAGGACACTTACATCGTAGGTGCCGCCACCGAGGTCGAACACAAGGATCCTCTCCTCGTCACCGTCCTTGACCTGCTTGTTCTTCATCATGATCGACCCGTATGCAATGGCTGCGGCCGTTGGCTCGGCCAGCAGCACAACCTTGATGTCGAGCTTGTTGCCGCTCTCGTCGGTCTTGCCCGAAAATGCAATGTCGGCTGCATCCAGCGTCCTCTGCTTGGCACCCTCGTTGAAGTAGGCTGGCACCGTGATGGCCACGAAGGTCGGGGACATTCCCAGCCTCTGCTTGGCAGACTCGTACAGATAGTTCAGGACATAAGCAGACACCTGAATGGGCTCGTAGACCTTGTCCTTGCCCTTCTCCTGGACAACAATACCAATGTTGTCGGTGATGTTCTCGTTGGCTGGCTTTCCAGAGGTCTTGATCTCCTGAATCTTGAACGGCCAGAACTTGATCGATCTCTGCACCTCCTTGGAGTGGTATCCCTTGCCAAACATCCTCTTCACCTCGTAGATGAAATTCGATGGGCACGACGAGGCCGCAAGGATTCCGTTGGATCCAACAACCGGCTGCCCGCCGTCCTTGGCAAAGCACACAACCGAGGGCGTGATGCGCTCACCCTCCCTGTTGTCGATGATGGTGAGCTCGCCGTTGACATATCCTGCAACGCACGAAGTAGTGGTTCCTAAGTCAATACCAATTGTAGCAACCTTTTTGGACATTGGGGTGCAGTGCAGATTCGCTTTTATTGCAAAATTTTTCTAGAAGATCCGAGCCGAGCAGGAAAAAAGTTCTAGAAACTAAGAGAACGGCGCGCCGGGCACATGGACGATCCGCCAGAAAATGCACAAACAGGCACCACATCTCCGAACAACCGCATCTGTATGCAAAGTGTATTTATGTTCCGTTAGCAGCACGAGTTCTTCTTCTTCGCCGTCTTGAAGAGCAGCTTGGTCTGCATGCTGAGATTCTCGCTCTTCTCCACCAGATCAGACAGCGTCTCGCCCCTCTGCAGCAGCTGGGATAGACCCTCCAGCACAACCACGTTGCACTTCTCCAGCTCGTCCTCTATCTGCTTCAGCTGGTCCTTGCTTTCCCAGTCCTTATATTCCCTGATGAGCTCCTCAAAGCTGCCTCCCTCGAAGCACCTTTCCATAAGTCTATATGCCACGCTCGAGTTATAGTCGCCGTCAGTGATCACAAAGATCCGGTGGGGCCTCCGCACCTGGATGATGATCTTGCAGTGCTCCTTCTCAGTCATCTTTTCCCGGATCTCCCGGAGCTTGGTGTCCTGCGGGAGCTTCTTGGTGATGTCCCTGCACACGGCCCTGATAAAGTCCTTGATCGTCCCTCTGGTAAATATCCCAAACCTCTCCAGGTTGAACTTCTCCTGCAGGATCTCGGCAGTGCTTGCGTCCTGCTTGAGAATCGCATAAACTGGCATGAGTGGGTCAAAAACACAACAAAAATTCTCAACAAAATGGCTTGAGACTGGCTAGGCATGCCATCCGGACATGTTCCCACAGTCAGAACCAGGATGGATTTATTCAAGGGACTCTTCCTCGTACCGCCCGATAATGTCCAGCTCATCCATCTTCCTGGCATGTGCCTGCAGCCCCTTCTGCCGCCATGCCGCTCTCTTCTTCTCACAGTACTTCCTGAGTATCTTCATCCTCCTCTTCCTTGCCTTTGCAGCCAGCACAGAGGAAGAGCCCGTCCGGTGCATGGTGACCCGATAGCTTCCCCTAGGCTCCAGTTTGAACGACCTGTGTGAGATAGAATGTTCTGGTGCAGCACTCTCCTGTGACACCGAGGAGCCATCTTCCACCTCGCCTGTGTGGCTGGGTGTGTATGGCTTGTACCGCTCTCTGAACCTCCTCATGGCGACGCCGTGTGTGGCATGGCAATTGTCGGAGGCATCCCCACTTCCTACTGTCTTTCCTGTCTCTTCACAAGGGGCAGTTCCTGGTGGGTCGTCGTACCCGGACGTGACACTGTCCCAGTTGCTAGCAGTAGACTGCAGGCTGAGTGACGAGAAGCTCTGGAAAAACAGGCTGTTGATGGTATCCTCCTGGGGCTCGCGCCCGTCGTCGGGGGATTGTGGCTGGGAGCCACTGTCCGGGGATGCGTTGCTGAAGCTGTATATCTTGTGCTTCTCGTACTCGTCTCTGCAGCCTTCTCCAAAGTCGATCAGATACATGCTTTTCTTGCAGTGCAGCAGAGGCAGCCTGGCACCCTCCACCAGCCTCATTCCCGGCATGTACTCTATGAAAACCATCCGCCCCGTCTCGATCTCGAAGATGGCAACGTATGCCTTCCCCACCACTATAATCCACTTCTGGAACACCTTAAACTCCTCGCCAAGAATCTCCCAGTTGAAGCTCACGTTGCAGTACTTGTACCGCCCTGTCCGGTCTATTATGTATCCCCCGCCGTTGAAGCACAGCAGAAACGTGTCTACGTCCAGCTTGAATATCGACCTTGCAAGGAAGTGCTCCTTTGACCCCAGCAGCAGGGAGATGCTGGTGTCGTACACCTCAAGCAGCTCCTGTGTCCGGAGCGTGTCTATCTCAATCACCTCGAAGTCCTTGCAGGAGATGATGATCCGGCCCTTGAGAAACGAAATGTTGAAGATAACGAAGCCTACGTAGAGCTTCCTCACCACCTTGATCTCCAGCGCAAGAAGCTCGCTGTTGTACTCCACCTCCAGAAGATGGATGACCGAAAAGCTGTATTCCTCGCTGGCAACCAGGGCAATGTATGCAGTCTCCTTAAACTTTCCGTAGAAAATGTTCTTTACAATGGTGTTGATCTTCTGGGGCTCCAGCATTGTGCTGTCTGCGTGGAACCGGGCTATATATGCATAGTCTCCGGACTGGAACACCAGGAGCTCGAGCTCGGAGTCGTACAAAATCTTCTCTGCCGGCTCGCCATGAACCTTGATTTCCTCGCCCGTTCCTCGCACCCACTCCTTCTTGAGTATCCTGAAGATCCCGCTGCGGGTCGAGTAGATCAGCATCAGCCTGTTTCTGAGGATCCTCTCGTACTGGTAGCAGCACTCGATCCTCATGTCACCAAGTGGCATTGTTGTGCTTCTAAACAGCTCGCTGAAGAAGCCCACCTTGCCTCCCTGCTCCTCAGCCTGTGTGGGCGACGAGGATGGTGTGTTTGCAGGGTTGAATGCCTGGGCAGGCACTTCCCCCGGGAAGATATCCGAGTATGTCTGGGAGGAGACGCTGGAGGCATCTGAGACGTCATCGTCCTCTGCACCAAAGCTCTCGAAGTTGTATTCGATGTGGCTGCGGAAGGTCCTGTCCAGGATTTCTGGCGAAGCAAAACAGGCCTGGGCATCAGCCCCACCGTCGGATATGCCCTGTAGGGGCAGCGAGTCGTTGGTTTCCTCGTAGCCATCGTCTGCATACCTTATGCTCTCGCCCACAGCACTGTCCTGTGGCGAGCTGCTGGATACCTGCACATCGTTGGCTGCCTTGCTGTACTGCTCGGGCGTACCAACATACTCGGCAACGGTGGTGCTGCTTGAGTCTCTGCCAATCTCGGTGCACTCCCGTCTTACTACCTCCTCTTCCTGACTATTTATGTGGTACTCGGTGTATTCTTCATTCTCCGACGACCCGCTTCCATCATGCAGATCGTCGCCCCCATAGCTCGAGATGAACGAGTTCCGGCTGCTCTCGGGCTTGCACATGCATCGCACATCCTCTTCGTGCTGGACAATCTCCCGCACCCGGATGTTCCTGTCCAAGCAGCCCCTTATGTGCTTGATTTCTCCCTGGGCAGCCCTGTAGAAGATCTCTCTGGTAGTCTCGTCAGAAAAGTACAGTGCCTTGACAGATCTGCCCTCCTTCTGCACCAAGAACAGCGGGTACAGCAGCTCCAGGTTCTCGTTTGGAGCAAAGTCCTCTATTCCCCTTGTCACCAGGTGCACCTTGCTCAGGAAGATCGGGTCATCGTCGATGACAATGTTCTCGAACTCGCTCTCCGTCGTCAAGCAGATGAGAATCATCCGGTTGAACAGGTAGACATCCTTGAACGAGGCCGGCTTGAACCTTTCCTTCTTCACAATGATCTTTCTGCTCGCAACCAGTCTGTTCTTCTTGTATATCAGCCCCAGCGAGAACTTGTTGGCGACCTCGCTGCCAAACACGAACCTGTACGACAGGATGAATGTGTCAAACTGGACCTTCCTGCTGTCGAACAGCCTTTCCAGGTGCTTGATCATGCTATCGAATTCACCCGCAATGCGCTCATACCCCTCCTTCTTCTGCGGGTCTGTCTCCCGCTTGGCTATGGCATTGAAGAAGATCGGGTACCGTGCTATCTTGGACGAGGGGCGGTAGATAAAGTGGTCGATTCCCAGGTCCAGCACATTGTGCTCCCTCATGTACTCCTTGACGGTCCTCTCAAAGTATCCGTCGGTGAACATCAGCTTCTTGAAGTAGTACTCTGCCTTGGGCAGGTTCTCAAAGTACTTGACGTAGCAGGAGAATGCCTCCAACATCTGCGAGTAGACAGAGTAGTACTCCAGGTCGCTCTTTTCTATGCTCTTGTGCTTCAGCAGGAACATGTCGGAATCCTGCAGGGGGGGGACCTCTGAGTCTGCGACATACTTTCTGTAGATCTCCTCTGTGTGCTGTCTTATTCTGTTCTGCTGCAGGATCAGCGCGTTCTTTTTCTCGAGGTCCTGGAAGATCTTCAGGTGCAGATCGTAGATGGCCGTCGTGTGGGACAGGATGGATGCACAGGACGAGTATGCTCTGTTTAGTGACAGATTATTGATGCCTAGGATATTCTGGCGGATCATGTTTATCCACATGTCCAGGTCACTCAGATAGTGCTTTTCGCTCTCGTAGAGCTCTGCGATTGCCTCGATCCGCTTGTCGGATCCTACCATTGTTTTCCATGTCGAGAATCCAAATAAATACATTTCAAAACAAGCAGTGAAACAGCCGATGGCTCTCTTAATGAGATACTTTTGATCAAAACCCCAATCAGCCCAGAACTGTCCAAAGCCGAGGCGTGCTGGGCTGATGTGTGTCAGGCAGCCATTCTCCCGCCGCTGTTTTACATCGGCACCTGATGGTCCTCTGCCAATCTCCGGCATCCGAAACAGGCATGTTGCACTGCCGGAGATCGTCGGGGATGTTTGTCCCGTGGGCTGCCTGTGCCAACACTGTTGTTTATTGCAGCCAAAACTTTTATTTGGTTTTTTTCCATCATCCATGGAGGCCAGCCGCGAGGAGAAGAGGCCAGAAATAAAGCTCATCAGCTGGGACCTGGTGGGCGTGTGGTCGCTCGACATCCAGATAGAGACCTGCGCAATCTGCAGAAACCACATCATGGACACGTGTGTGGAGTGCCAGAACGGGATAGTTGCCGACGATGGTTGCAGCATAAGCTGGGGAAAGTGCGGACACGCTTTCCACACCCACTGCATAGGGCGCTGGCTCAACTCCAGGAACATCTGTCCCCTGGACACCCAACCGTGGGTGTACGAGGCAAAGAAGGACCAGTAGGCCACACAGACAAATAAAGAGTTAAATTCCCGACCCGCTGCACGGCCTACATGTTTATTTTGTATTCTTTCCTGGCCGAGGTCCGTATCACCATTCCCTGGAGATTGAGTATCTCAATGCACTCCTGCTCCGACTTGCTGCTATCCACCTGCCTTACAAGGTCTGCCAGTTCGTCCTGCGTGATAGTCTTTCTTCCGTTTGTGCGTACAAAGTCCCGGAGAAGAGTTTCGAAGCTTGGTTTCCGACCCTTTTCCTCCGCCTCATCCTTCAGAAAGACCTTCTTGTAGAGGTTGATTGCAAAGACTGCATGTGCCAGGGACGCCACAGACTTCAGCTCCATCTTGGCACAGCTCTCTGTCAGCCGGACCAGCGACTCGAGGTTTCGGATCGAGACTGCCCTGCTCTTCCTCAGCTCTGCGTAGTACTCTCTGATCTTCTGCTTGGCGGCCTTGCTCAGGACCGGGTACACTGACATCCTAGCATACTCCACATAATTCTTGAGAATGTCCTTTGAGTACGCAGCATCACTGTGCCCGATGAAAGAGTCGGTGCGCAGCCTCTGAGTGAGCGAGGAGACTGCGTCGCCGGTAGCACAGCCACGCCGCTTCAGTATCTGGTTGCTTATCTCGTAGCTCTCCTGCTCGCTGAGGTTGTCCATCAGGACATAGACCAGATCAAACCTGGACAGCAGCGCCGAGTCGAACTTTATGTTCTCACGCACGCTCTTCGCAGGATCGAAGTGTCCGTGCCGGGGATTGCTTGCAGCCACAATGGTGGACCTGGTGGGCACGCTGCAGCACACACCACCCTTGGCCACTGTCACCCTCTGGTCCTCCATGGCCTCGAACAGCGCAGTATGGTCGTCTATCTTGTCGAACTCGTCGATGCAGCACACGCCGCCGTCCGAAACCACCAGCGCCCCGGCATCGGCCATGTATTCCCCAGTGGTGGGGTCGTGTGCAATCGACACGGTCAGCCCAGACGTGGTGCAGAAGTTCCCGCTGACATAGGTGGACTTGGGGAGCACGCTGCACATACTTAGCAGGAGCTTGGACTTGCCCAGCCCCGGGTCCCCAACGACAAGCACATGTATCTCAGACCTGGCTGTGCTGCTTCCAGCACACTTCCTGGTGCCGCCAAACAGCGAGAGCACCATCCCTGCCTTCACCAGCGCATTTCCATATATGTTTGGGAACAGTGTGTTCATAAATATGCTGATGAGGTTCGGCTCCTCGGATATCCTCTTGAAGGCCTGGAATTCGGTCTGGGGACAGGCATCCTCCCTAAGGTTTGTCTTGTTCTTGACGATACTAACGTTGTTGCACTCAATCTTGAGATTGTAGGCGTCACCACACAGCTCGGCTCTCACCACCCCGGTGATCCGGACCAGATCGCCCGGAGCAACATTTCCTACCAGGCCTCCGTAAAGGTCCACCTCAAGCACCCTGATGTTGCTCTCGTCTGAGTACACCTCCTGTATCTTTATCTCCTGCTTGTCAATGCACCTCATGTCTGGGTGCCCGGGGAGGAATGCGAAGTTCTTGCCCTTGCACGTGCACTTCGGGTTCCTGTAGATGTTGTCTACCAGCGCCACCTTCAGTATCCTCGAGCAGCTGACACACTCAAAGTAGGCCTCGAGGTTCTCGATCTTCTTGAACCCAACTCGGCAGCATGTGCCCACCAGCGACACAAGCGTGCCGACAGAGGACGCATTGATGTCGCTGAACTGGCTTGTCTTGCTGTGGTTGACGATCCTGGTCTCGACATAGACCATCTTGCCCAGGACCTCGAAGATCCTCTCGCTAACTGCACAGCTGAAGCACCTCAGCAGAGACGCAGAGCACCCAAACTGCTCGAAGAACTCGATGCCGCACTCAAAGACCCGTGTCTCCGCCATCTCCCGGAGGAGGGCATCCTGGATGTCGAGCTTTTTCCGAATGGCAATAACCAGGGCTATCTCCTTGTTGAATATCGTGTACTCCTCTGCAGGAAAGTATATCTCCCAGGTCTTCAGAGCAATGTCGCCCCCGTCCATCCATGCTCAAAATTTTGCACGTATATATGCGAAGGTCTTTATTCCAGCGACAGGCAGCACATTTGTGGGTGCCTGCTGCTTGTGTACTGTGGGCGTCACAGCGCCTGTATGTCCAGGTCGTAGTAGATGGAGTCCAGGCATCTCCTTGCGAGCACAGACCCAAAGCTGCCTTCTGCAAACACGAAGTCTTCGTTGAAGGCTGTCGACACATAGATCGGGCCCGGGACATGCAGGATGTAGAGGTGCTTGGACATCCGTGTGACCGAGACAATGCTCCTCCTAGAGAGAAGCATACCTGTGCACAGCCGAGGCCTGTTCAGCAGGCAGTTCCTGGGATCTGCGATTTTGCGCCTGAGAGCTCCGGCAATTGCAAGCAAGGACGGCATGGGGCGTAAGGATGGGCCTATACCAAAAAGAAATCCTATTTGAGACTTTAATGGTGGTTAGAATATTATCATCATTACAAAGCATGCGTAGGCAAGGAACAGGGGATACCCCACCACAACAAGCTTGTCGGCCATCTCCAGGTGCCTGCAGAACACGACAGCAGCAGTGTAGGCATTCCAGAGGCCCATGCACACACCGATGCATGCCCGAATGCCGGTCCCCATCCACACAAGCGGCAGGCTTGCAATCGAGAAGACGACCACCGGTGCAAAAGAGTACCCCATGATGTTGCAGCACAACATGAAGCTGATGGAGCGGGGAGTAAGGAGGTTGAGGAGAACATATACAAGGAACGATGACGAGAGCGAGATGAGGTAGATGTACCCAAAGTGGAGCTTTCCCTGGAGAACAAGGGCGGACGTAAACAGCACCAGCAGCATGATAGGCCCTGTCAGGTCTGTCGAGGCTGCTGCTATGTCTCCTGGGCTTTGGAGCACCTTTATGGGGAGCAGGCTCTCGGCCCTTATGGCGTGCAAATCTATGCCCAGTTCCTCTACCAGGGGCCTGTCTCCCGGAAGCGACCCGGCCATTGCTGCCCGGATGTCCAGTCTGTCTGTATATTCCTCCTTTGCATCGTCCAGGCCGTTCATGGGCAGAGTAAAGTTTGTGCTTTTTCCTAGTCCCAATGTTTTCGTATCTTTTCAAGAAGCAGTGCGAGTCCACACCGCAGTTTGAAATAGATTCTGTCCCGTTCAAGCTTTCCCTGAACTGCCCGTTCCTCTCGCTGGAATACTGCGGGAAGTCGTATAGGGACCAGCACTACAGCGTGTCGCTGCTCATAAACGACACGCCCCTGGCCTTTTCCTTTTGTTTCTCTGTGTTTTCAAGCACCTTCTCGGTCCCTCTGGAGAATACCGACCCCAACAACGTTTCTGTGCGAGTGGAGCTGGCCATCTCCCGCTGCCGGTCGGCGCCACCCTTCAAGGGACTGGAGAACCTTGGGGCCACCTGCTACATCAACAGTCTTCTCCAGACTCTGTACTTTCTGAGGGACTTCAAGGCAAACGTCTACAGAAGCTCTGGATACTACTGCACCCTGCTGCAGCGGCTGTTCTACTCGCTGGACATCACCAACTCCAACCTGCAGCCAGCAGCTGGGTCGGGAGAGACCCCACTGCTTACCTTCCGCTCGGGCCCAAAGGATGAGCTAGTCAATCCAGACACCCCCGACAATGCTCTGGTGGTGCGCGAGCGAACAACGAACCTGGTCAGGAACATGTCCTTTGTCCAGCACATCGACGAGCACCAGGATGTGCACGAGTTTTCAAAGTTCCTGTTTGACGCGCTCGAGGGCGAGAACAAGGCCCTTGTCAAGAACCTGATCGAGGGCCGGACCGTCAGCATCGTCCAGTGCGAGTGCGGATGCACATCCAAGACATATGATGTGTTCCAGGACCTGCAGATGGTCATACGCGACTTCTACCGGGACACAGCCAACTCCTCGCTACAAGACTCGCTTCAGGAGTTCTGCAGGGAGCAGCCCATTGACGACTTCAGGTGCGAGAAGCACGGGGCTGTGCAGGCAACCAAGCGGGTGCTGTTCGACACCCTGCCCGAGGCTCTGTTTCTTCTTCTGAGCAGATTCAGCATGGACTGGGAGGCCGATGCATACATTAAGATCAATAGCCACTACAGCTTTCCAGAGCTCCTAGACCTGTCTCCGTTCATGTACCACGATGCTGGCAGCGACGAGCCAAAGAAGCTGAAGAAGAGCGTGCCCGAGTACTCGCTCTTCAGCGTGATAGTCCACAGCGGTGTTGTGGACGAGGGCCACTTCTACTGCTACCTGAAGCTTGGCAGCCGATACTACAAGTTCAACGACGACCAGGTCTACGAGTGCTCCAAGCACGAGGCGATAGACTGGAACTACGGGGGCCCATACCCAAACATGAACCGGGAGCGATGCTTCTCGGCATACTACTTGGTCTATGTGAGGAGCAGCGGGCCTGAGGAGGTCTACACCCTGGATGCTGGCACACTGGTGCCGGCCGAGCTGGCCGAGAGACTCCGGAGCTCGCTCAGGCCGATGTTCGTCAAATACATATCGGCCCCGGATGTTGTGGGATACAATGGGCCCGGACGATTCAATCTCAACGACTACTCATATCCGATGGTGAGTGCCAAGCTACTCAACTGCATGGAGCTAGACAATGTGTCCAAGGTGTTCCCCAAGAAGGCCGTGTACGGGGATGGGTTCCGGCTCGTGAGGGAGGCCCCGGTTGCAGCCTCGGGATACTATCTTACCGGTCCCAAGAGGGGCAAGGAGCTGCTTGTGTTTGTGAAGCTGTTCCGCACAGGCCTGTGGTGCAACTATCCGCCCAACTTCTACTCTGTGGGAGAGCAGACCGTCAGCCAGCTCTCCGACTTTGCGCGGTTTACCGACCTTGCTGAGTACGACCTCTACATCGAGAACAGTGCTGACGTCGCCCTGGTGACGGAGTACGGGCAGATCAAGTGCGGCGACTCCATTGTGGTTGCTGCAAAGGACTGTGCGTTTTGCGAGTTTGCCGAGCGGTTCTACAGGCATAGGCTGCTAAACGTGTGTGTGGATGGAATGACGGTCCCGATATTTATTGAGCGAGGCCTTGACAGCAACGGGATCCTGCTGGAGATCCAAAGACACTTCCACACCAAGTACATTTGCGTTGCCAGCAACGAGGATGCACCTGAGCCCGACAGCCGGGGAAGGATGGAGTGTGCCGTTGTTTCTGGAAACCTGTTCCATGTGGGGATACTCAGCGAGCACTTTGATGTCAATCACATCGACCACTTGCACCAGTTTGTTCTTCCCCACGGGGCCACTGCGGCCGAGCTCATCAGGAGCTTCAGGCAATCTGGGTTCCTGTGCATGTCTCGACTGCAGGCTCTCGATGAGCTCGAGGTGCTGGAGACTGTCAAGGAGTCTGTGAATGCACGGATTGTCCCGGAGGCGCAGGTGCTGGAGCCACGAGGCAGCTATCTGGTGGTCCAGGCGCGGGTCCAGAACCCTGTGAGGGTGTGCTTCTACCGAGGGATGTACGAGCTTGTCAACTACCCCTTCTTTATCGAGGGGGCCGGCAGCATCCAGGCGCTGAGGGAGAAGTATTTCTTTGCCAACCGGATTGTGAAGTTTGATGGGGCCTCCTATGTTGAGTGCCTGCCCAACGACGATCTCCGGCTGGAGGCATCCGAGACTCTGCTGATAGAGCGGGAGTAGGACTAGCACGAATAAACTGTGTGTTGTTATTTGTTGTTGTGACTGGTATTGTCCATGCTGTGCTGCTGTGCGTGTAAACACGGGGGGCAAAGGAAGGCAGGGCCTCAGACACTCGCACGCAGCTAGTGTCGCACAGCCTGCCTCCTTGCTCGCGTCGTGTGCGCGACGGCGTGCGCTCAAGTCAGCTTTCTGGCTTAGAGGCCTTCAGCCATTATGCAGCGGACGTAGCTGCGCTGCTGCGCTAACGCACAGCAGCCTCACCAGCGGTCCTGACCAGCGCTTCCTCTCGTACTCCTCTGGCCTGCTCTTGCGCACCCGCAGTAGGGTAAAACTAACCTGTCTCGCGACGGTCTAAACCCAGCTCACGTTCCCTGTTGGTGGGTGAACAATCCAACACTAGGTGATTTCTGCTTCACCATGCTAGGAAGAGCCGACATCGAAGAATCAAAAAGCGGCGTCGCTATGTTCGCTCGGCCGCCACAAGCCAGTTATCCCTGTGGTAACTTTTCCGTCACCTCTCCCCATAACCTGGAAGAGGATCTATAGGCCCCTGTTTCCAGTAGCACCAGTTCACACTGCTGCCTAAAGCAAGCTTTTGCCCTTCTGCTCAAAGAGAGGTTTCCTTCCCCTCGTAGCTCACCTTTGGACAACTGCGTTGTAGTGTAGCAGTCGTGCCGCCCCAGCCAAACTCCCCATCAGACATCTAACGCGTCCACCGCATATGCCAGTGGTCTTGCACATTTCTCCCACCTTGCTGCGACATCCCGGCAGACGCCTCTGTCTCACTAGAGTCAAGCTCAACAGGGTCTTCTTTCCCCGCTGCGTATCCCAAGCCCGTTCCCTTGGCTGTAGGTTCGCGCTGCCCAGGTAGGGACAGTGGGAATCTCGTTGCTCCATTCATGCGCGTCACTAATTAGATGACGAGGCATTTGGCTACCTTAAGAGAGTCATAGTTACTCCCGCCGTTTACATGTGCGTACTAAATATTACTTCGTTAACGTCCCAAGCACTGGGCAGAATTCACTTTCCATTCCCGGAAAGCTATGTTTTTATTAAACAGTCAGATTCCCCGTGTAAGCCCAGTTCTAGCATGCTAGAGCCAATAATTCTCCCAAAGTTACTCATCCATTTTGCCGATTTCCCTTACCTGGGTTCCGTGCCGCACCGGGCTACTCACCCGTGAGTCCTGTTGCAGTTCGGTACGACTGGCTCCGTCCTTTTTACCAGACCGGTCCTCTGCTTCTCAGTGTGACCCTCCACAGATCTGTGAGCCTGGCAAGTTCGCACCAGCACTCGTCCCGGCCGTCGCTGTAATATCGCTATTCCAGAGCCATCGCATGAATATCTCCATGCCCCCCTTTTACATAGGATCGCATCACCTCCTTCAATCAAAAGGATGAACCCGACTCAGTGCCTTAATCATAATCGCTACTACTTCCAAGATCTGCTCCGTGTACCCCTCCACGCACAGTCCCCCGTGCCCTTCTCCGCAGTACACGTGCCAGTCTACCAATCTGCAGGCCTCGCAAGACAGATAACCACCTTCAATTTTAGTCTATCCCAAATTCGATAGGTACGTTGCAACACGTTTCTTAGCGGATTCCAACCTCCATGGCCACCGTCCTACTGTCATAACTTGAGCATCTACTTTCTTGCCTGGTCTGTCTTAGGTTGCTTATCCTGCTTCTAGCTTCTTTGCTTCTTGCAGATCATGCTTACCACAATCTGCCCACTGGTGGGGACTCCACAGATCGTCCCGGTCAATGACCCGCACTCAACACGTTCGGAGTTTGTTGACTACGTCCACATCCTCTCTACCGCATCCTCCTGCTTACCCCACCGCTGTCCTGAGAGACATTTCGACTGGAACCAGCTACCAGATAGTTCGTTTGGTCTTTCGCCCCTATACCCATCTCTCGTCATCGAATTGAACATCAGAACGACTAACATCCTCCATCAGAATTTCTCCTGACTTCAATGCCAACAGATATAGTTCACTATCTTTCGGGTCTTACCAACACAACTACTCGATCTCTCTCGGGGACAGCATTCCTGCCTTCTCCTCGCTGTGCTGGAAATCTCCTTGGTCCGTGTTTCAATACGGGTCCTATCTCATAGGCTTCTCTCATGTACTTTCAGTCTTCGTCCTAAAAAATTCTTTTCAGCCTTCCCTCGCGGTACTTCTTCGCTATCGGCCTCCCCGTGTATTTAGCTTTGGATGCTTATACCACCCCTTCATACTGCACTACCAAGCAATACTACTCTTCCGCTCACTGCGCGCCGCGGGCTGTCACCGCCAATGGCTCCTCTTTCCATAGGATCTGCTCGCACAAAACACAACTGCCCGAGGGCATTACCACCAGAGCTCCTTCCTGTTCGTTCGCCACTACTACGGAAATCCAAGTTTGTTTCTTCTCCTGTCCTTACTGATATGCTTAAGTCCGGGACGTACTCCTGCATTGCTGCATCATTCCAACCGCACCGCATGCGCGCTGCCTCTCGTATTCTCTACGTTGGTCCTCGCCGGGGGAACCCATCCATCCTGTACATGAGCTGTCTGTTCTGTGTTGCTTCGCTGGCTCAACAGCCTGCTGGGCAGCTCAGCAGCACAAGCCGGCTCTCGCCCTGCTCCTGCTCTGCTCGCCCCCCAGCACGGCCGCGCGCTGCCCAAAAAGTGCAGTAGAAACGCACACCAAAGACACACGCTAGACACGCAGTCTATACACATCCCATACATGCACTAGACGTGTAGTGTGTAAAGACACCCTAGACACGCAGTGTATACACACCCTAGGACGTACACCAGACAGTAGTGTACATACACACATACCACACATGCACACTAGTATACACACTAAACACTTAGTGTACACACACACACATGCTAGACACGCAGTGTATACACACCCTAGGACGTACACTAGACACGCAGTGTATACACGCTAGACATGTAGTATGCACCAGACACGCACATACCAGATACGTAGTGTACACACACACATACCAGATACGTAGTGTACACACACATACCACACATGCACTAGACATGCATTGAACATGTAGTGTACACATACACCAGACATGTAGTATGCACTAGTATACACACTAGGACGTACACCAGATACACACTAGACATGCAGTGCACACATACACCAGGCACACACTAGACATGTAGTGCACAAATACACCAGGCACACACATACCAGGCACACGCTAGACACGTAGTGTATACATACACCAGGCACACACTAGACACGTAGCGTACACACATCCCATACATGCACTAGACGTGTAGTGTACACACACGCTAGACACGTAGTGTATATACACTAGACACAAAGGTACGCACCAAACATACACCAGACATGTAGTATACACACACTAGACATGTAGTATGCACTAGTATACACACCAGGCACACCATACATCCACACTAGTATACACACCAGACACACACATGCACCAGACACAGAATCCACAGCTGCACCCGGCACACCCCGAGATACGTTGCCACACACCTGGCTGCTGCTGAGAAACAACCCACAAAAATTTGCATCACTCACCACGCCTGGACAAACTCCAGACACTGCTCCGTGCAGTGCATAGAAACACACGTTTGTGTACAACATGGCTGCAATACACAATATTGTAGAGAAAAGAGTTCTGCCATGGTGCAGGCCTTGCTGTCTCTGGACAGGCCATTGCTGCAGGGCCTGCTGTCCGTCTACTCGTTGTTTGTCCACTGCCACACAGGGGCTTGGAGCAGGGGGACTGTGTACAGGCCCACTTACACCACTTGTACACCGCAAGTTCGTACACCACAGGTTCGTACACCACAAGTTTACTCGTGTATACACAAGTCTACTCACACTACAAGTCAACTTGTACACACACAAGTCCACTTGTAGACAATGGGTAGCACTCCAGTGAGTCTGTCTACATCTGGTGTGTGCACGCAGCCGATCCACCGCTGCTGTCTGCCGGCTGTCTATGTGCAACCACCCGGACACCCAGCACTCCGTGTGTGTGCACGCAGACAGCCGCCAGGCATTGGCTAGATGTTGCTGGGCATTCGGGAAGTGTGGTTGTTTGAGGGGTGTGTAGGCGGGAGTGGCCACATTCTGGTGCACACCATCTGGTATCCTATGTCCTGTGCACACCATGTGTGTGTACGCCAGTGACCATGCTACAACACCATATGTGTACACCTTGAATGAGCACTGTGTGTGCACCATGTGTGGTATACACCAGTGATCCATGTTACAACACCATGCTTGTGCACCTAGTGGCCACGCTACAACACCATGTCTGGTATACAC
>JAQQPU010000095.1:0-47325 GCA_029168905.1 Artemia sp. Kazakhstan ARC1039 | reverse complement strand
GTATACACAATGTGTTTGTACACCATCTGGTATCCTACGTCTGTGCATACCCAGTGGCCACGCTACAATACTATGTCCTGTATACACCATGTCTGTACACCCTGGTCATGAACACTATGTATGTACACCATGCTACAACACCATGTCCTGTATACACCATGTCTGGTACACATTATGTCTGTACACCCAGTGGCCATGCAAAATACTATGTCCTGTATACACTATGTGTTTGTACACCATGTCTGGTATACACTATGTGTGCACATACCTAATGACCATGCTACAATACTATGTCCTGTATACACTATGTATGTACACCACGCTACAATCCATGTCTTGTATACACTATGTATGTACACCATGTCTGGCATCCCATGTCCTGTGTGCACCAGTGGTCATGAACATCATGTCTGGCATACACTATGTGTGCACACACCTAGTGACCCATGCTGCAATACTACGTCTGGTATATACACCATGACCACACGTGCTCCATGCCCAGACACTGCCTGGGTGGATGGCAGTTGTCGGCGGACACAGAGCAGGAACGGGTGCCGCTGTACTGTGTTCTCGTGGATGCATTGTGTCCATGGGTGGCCACTGCAGGACGTCTGTCTGAGACGTATCTGGCATGGGATGTCCTGGCGGTGTCTGGCATAGTGTGTCTGGTGGATTGTATGGCATGGACCACCACTTGTAGTCTTGTGTATACTGTGCATCGGAGCACAATGATTTTATTCTCCGGGCCTTCAGTGAGAAGAAGACAGGCGTGGAGATGATCGACATGGACTATCCGGAGTCTGGGTCCTGCTCGGAGTTTTCTGGGAGGAGCGGAACCACCACCCCCATTGGCGACAACACATTCATCATCCCGGACCTTGTGCAGAAATCCGCAAAATCCATCCTCATTCCCATAGCGGCATCATCGTCGGTGCAGAAGCCCGAGCCCACACCGCTGATTAACGATATAAAGGTGTTCTACGACTCGCTCGGGCTGGAGCCCACCTTCAGTCCCTCGACCATCTGCACAATGGTGTGCAAGGACCAGGAGGGGTCCAGATTTGTGCAGGGCCTGATCGACGGGTGGAGCCACGAGGAAATCGGGTACTTCTTCAACCAGATTGTCGCTTCCTCCTACGAGCTGAGCACGAATCTGTTTGGGAACTATGTGATACAAAAAATCATCCCGTTTCTGCGGGAAGAGGAGTCGTTCAGGCTCATCCTGCAGTTCTTTGGACACATATACGAGCTTTCTCTCCATGTGTATGGATGCAGAGTCATCCAGAAGCTCATCGACCACCTGGACGACATAAAGTCCATTGTGGCCGAGCTCGAGAGCCACATAGGCGACCTGATAGCCAGTCCAAACGGAAACCACGTCATCCAGAAGTGCATTGACAAGGACATCGACAAGGAGTTTCTGCTCAAGGAGTTCGAGCGGGGCTGCATCCGCCTGGCCCAGCAACGGTATGGCTGCAGGGTGCTGCAAAGGCTGTTTGAGGTCTGCACAGAGCAGGAAACCTGGAACATCTATTTGCAGATAATCGACGGGATCGACATGCTCATCAACGACAAGTACGGAAACTATGTCATACAGCACCTGATACAAACGCCTAACAAGCTCAAGGGAGACATATTCGAGTATATCATCAAAAACTCGTTCTCCCTCAGCAAGGACAAGTTTTCGTCGAACGTAATTGAGAAGTGTGTCAACAATGCCACAAGGCAGCAGCTGGAGGCCTTTCTTGCCGAGTTTTCAAAGACATCGGAAGGCGCCAAGCCGTGCCTGTTCTACATGTGCACAGACATGTATGCCAACTACGTAGTCCAGCGATTTTTCGATGTTGCAGACAGTGATCTCAAGCTAAAGGCCAAGAGCATCATAAAGCCATATGTCCGGGACATGAAGTTTATACCATTCACAAAGCATATACTTGCGCGGATTGGCTGAAATGAAAAATAAATGCAAATCAGACAGTGGTTTTGTTTTTCTGCTTGCAGTGCACGAGCAGATGGTTTTCCCGGACTGTTTATGTCTCCGGGAGGCCCAACCCATGAAACACGCCTTCTCCGCTGGGGATGTTGTATGGGCAAAAATTGATGGGTTTCCGCACTGGCCAGCAAGGGTGGCATCCAAGATAGTCGGTGATGAGCTTCGGTCCTTCAAAAACAGGGACGGCGTTGGAGTGCTCTTCTTTGGAAGTGAGCTCACGTACGGGCTTGTGCAGAGGAGTGCCATCCGGGGGTTCAAGGAGCACCTTGCGAGACACAAGAACTACAGAGGAGACAAGTCTCTGAGAAAAGACTTTGCAATTGCCATGGAAATGGCCATGAAGAACGAGCAATTCGAAGACCCACCGCTCGAGCTGCCCGAAAAGGCAAGAGCTGATAAAAGAGTCGTCATCCTAGGTGGGGAGGATGCTGCAGTGGAATACAAAGGCCCCACAAAGGAAATAGCCATGAGGCCGGTGGAGGAGCAGTCCAAAGAAGCTGGCAGGCGCGCACCAGTAAATCATTCTAGCTATTGTTTGCCAGTGGGTCCAAGCCCCTTTGCTGCTGCATAGAAGTGGCAAAAGATACTTTAATGTCTCACCCCATAAAGGGCCCTACGCAGGAAATGATGTTCCTGTATCCAAACTTGGCGCACTGAATGGGCGTGTTCTTTGTGTAGTAAACACCCAGACAGCTCCCAGACATGTCGGTCTTGTCCCAGATTCTCACGGAGTTGTCGGCGGCCGAGCTGCAGATGATGGTGCCGAAGTACGAGAACGAGACCGAATACACCGTGGACTCGTGCCCAGTAAACCCAACCAGCATCTTGGAGGACTCAATGTCCCAGAGAATGACCGTCTTGTCCTTGGATCCAGTGGCCATGAGCTTTCCGTCATGCGAAATATCGATGCAGGTTACTGTATCAGTGTGCCCGCAGAACGTCCTGACCATTTTGGCAGACTCAATCTCATGCATCCGGATTTTGTGGTCAGACGATCCCGTAAACAGATAGTTGCTGTTGGGATGGAACTTCACAACCGTCACATCACTCAGCGACGTGATCAGCAGCCGTTCGGGCCGGTTGGACTTTGTACACCAGACAATAGCTTGCCGGTCGGCACCGCCGCTGGCAAAGTAGAAGTCGTTTGGGGCAAAGTCAACAGTCCATATAGGAAACACGTGTGCCTTGTACACCGCTATTGTCTTGAAGAGCTCCAGAGACCAGAGCCGGACGGTGCAGTCCTGGGAGGCGCTGATAAGAAACTTGTTTGACGAGCAGAACTTCAGGGAATATATCGGCCCAGAATGTCCCACCAGCCTCACCACCTCGCCAACCTCCTCGAACTTCTCGTCCTTGCCCTTTATGTCTATTTTGCTCAGCTCAGACGAGTCCTTCAGCTTCTGCAGTGAGTTCTTGGTGAGCGAGTGGATGTCTATATACGAGTCGTTGTATCCACAGGCAAGCAGGGTGGAATCTCCGGAAATCTCCGAGCATGTCATCCCCTCGTATGTGTTCTGGACCGTGTAGCAGCAAATCGACGGCAGATAATTCTTGTTCAGGGAGACCCTCTTGCAGAGGTCCTTGAGCTTTTCTATCTGCCCCACGATCTGTGACGGCGATGGCCTGATCTTTGCATCCATCTTCCTCGACTCTCTCTGCTTCTTGAGCTGCATCACATAGGTCTCCAGGTGGTCGTACCGATACTGCTCGGATGCCAGGATGGACTCTTCACACTCCGTCGAGACGAGCGACGTGTTTAGGTCGACAGGGTAGTTCTCGACATAGGCATCGATCCCCATCTTCTGGTCCTCTGTCTTTGGGCCGCTCTGAGCCTTGATTTCCATGTACTGGTTCATGATCTTGAGGATGTAGATCAGGTTGTTCTCCTCCAGGAAGTTGATCAGCAGATCATAGGCATATCTCCCCATGACCAGGAAATACTTGTTGGTCCGGAACCCAACAACCAGGCTGTTTTCGTGGATGTGCTGAGGGCCTGTTATGCTGTCAAAGACCCGCAGCTCCTCGATCTTGTCGGGAAAGTCGGCCTTGTACTCCATAAAAAATTTTTTAGCGGCTTCGACTTCGTCCTGGGCAACAAGGTCAAAGTAGATGTGTAGATATATCGGATAGAGCAGCGGCAGCAGGTCGTTTTTGAAAAGATCGAGCGAGTCCTCGATCCAATACTTGAGCTTCAAGAATATTTCCTCCATTCTTGGCTGCGCATCCTCGGCCTTGTTCTCACCGTGGTACCCGCTCATGGTTGGGGTGTACAGATAAGGAGGAATGCAACAAGTATTCAAGGACACGAGTGTGAGCGTGCAGAGAGGTCTGGAAGTGCTCGACAATGGCGAAAATGCCCGATGTCCATGCAGTATTCAGGGGCTTTAGGGATAGAGAGCAAGCAATGAGGCCCAACGTCTCCCATCCTGTGGCAAGCAGCTGCCAGAACAGATTGGTGCCTGACGAGAGACGACCCACAGCACTGAATGAGTAATTAATAACACACAATGGGCTTCCAGTCCCACAGCATTGAGCCCTTAATTACATATTCATAGTTATCATGGGGTGTGCTCCCTCGCCAGGAATCTTCTTCAAAATTCCCTTCCCAGCTTGGCTCCAGAAAACTTTTTAAAGCTCAAATAAATCGGCCCCGATGTTCTACGTCAAGCACTTCGTGCACAAACTGACTCTCCATCCGCAGTACATCGGCCAAAACATCCAGGCGCTGATCCAGGAGTATCTTCTCAAGAAGGTGGAAGGAACTTGTACATCCTCAGGATACATCATCTCTGTGCTGAAAATAGAAAACATAAGCGAGGGAAGGATTCTGTTGTCGGGACACACCTCGTTCCAAATCGAGTATCGAGCCCTGGTGTTACGGCCCGTCAATGGCGAGGTAATCGATGCGCCAATTGTATCATGCACGAAGATGGGATACTTTGCCAGCGTTGGGCCTCTCTCTGTGTTCATCTCAAACTACCAGATCCCACAAAACCTGCTCGAAGAGCTCGGAGACAACAGCGTTGTCCGACTGAAGATAATTGGAACAAAAATAGACAGCTCTAAGGTGTATGCAATTGGAACACTTAACGACGACTTTCTCGGAGTCATCTCCTAGGCACAGGTGGTTTTCGCAGGAGCCCCAGGTTCTGCACAAGGTATGCTAGATCTTGGAGCTGTTGACACCGTACACATTCTTGTGCCTTTTAAATAAAAATTTTGAGATGATGCCTATGGCGAGCTACTTCAAGTGCCGGAAACTAGGCGAGGGGACGTATGCTGTTATCTATCTCGCAAAGGAGACACAGGCCGGAGAGTCCAAGCTGATAAAGTCGGACCCGCAGGAGTTTTCTGGCCTTGTTGCCATCAAGAAGATCAAGAAGACCGAGTACAGCACGGGGCAGGAAATAAGCTCCATAAGAGAAATCAAAGCCCTGAAGGAGCTGAGTAGCGAGTTTGTGGTGGGGCTCCGGGATGTGTTTGTGCACAAAGATGCCATCCACCTTGTTTTGGAGTACTGCGAGTTCGACCTCGAGTCCGTTCTGAAGAACAAGTCTATTGTTATTTTGCCATCTGACATCAAGGCGTGGATGTATATGCTGCTGCGGGGCCTTCTGGAGTGCCACAACCGCTTCTTTGTCCACAGGGACATCAAACCTAACAACTGCCTAATCAAGGCCGATGGGACCTTGAAGCTAGCCGACTTTGGCTTGACTCGCAAGATTGACCACAGGATGACACCACAGGCAGTAACAAGGTGGTATCGATCGCCCGAGATGCTTCTTGGAGCCTCTTCCTACAGCACTGCAGCGGATATGTGGTCTGTTGGTGCTGTGTTTGCAGAGATGTTCCTCCGAGTCCCGTTCTTTGCAGCGGATAACGACTTCCAGCAGATAGAGCTCATCTTCAAGGCGCTTGGCACTCCTAGCGAGAGTGAGTGGCCGCAGATCAGGGAGCTTCCGGGGTTTTTTGAGTTCCAGAAGGCCGCCGGAACACCACTCGAGAGCCTGTTCACCGCAGCTTCTGACGATTCCCTATCCCTCATGCGACGGCTCCTTGTGTTTAATCCTCTGGAGCGAATAACATGTTTGCAAGCCTTGAAGCACGAGTACTTCCACAGCAGTCCACGCGCCACGCCGCTTGGAAAGCTGCCTATCCCAAAATAAACTGTATCTAGGTCACATGTTTCGATGCTGGCAAAAAGGAGTCATGAGGGCCCAGACATAGTCAACTTGTTTCTGTTAGGAACCCTTTGAGGGCACTAGAAACCCAAGCGGCCACCACATAATGGTGGAAGTGCAGAGCATTCTCAAGCACACGAGGTAGGCACACACAGCCGATGTGGAAATCTTCAACGGCATTTATTCAACTATGTCAGGATTGTTCATGCCAATAAACCTCACCTTTGAAGTCTGATTAATGCCATTTGCGGTGCCATCCTGGCCATTTTCCTTGAGCACTTTCTTTTCGCAGCTGTTCTTGCTGTACTCCTGGCATCGGTCCTTTAGGAACCCAAGCTGGTCGAGATCAAAGTCGTCGAACTTGCGCTTCAGCTCTGAGCCGATTTTCGACTTGATCAGGTCCATCTTGCTCTCGTCCTCGTAGTCCTCAAGCTGCGGGATCTTCGTCTCAGATTTCTTTTGGTCAAATGGCAGCGGGAAAACCTTATCCGAAGGCTCCTGCCGGCCAAAGTTTGAGAACGTGCTTTGGTGCGGCGTTATATCCCCAAACAGGGTGTTTTTTATGTTAAATATGTCGTTCTTGGTATTGCCATAGGCCTTGGCACCAGCCGGCTTGCTGAGTGCATACGGCTGGTTGAATATCTGGCTGCCAGTTTTTGGGATGTACTGGATGCCAGATTGGATCTTCGAGCCTGAATAGGAAATATCGGAGTAGTATGGCTTTCTATCATTAACGTATGTGTTGTAGGTGCAGACTGAGGTGTCTCTTCGGTAGTCCCTGGTCAGCACGCCACGGAACAGCTCGTCGTGCGGCACAGAGTACCAGTAGAAAACCTTCTGCTTCTTCTGTGTCCGTATGCACCCGTTCTTGTACAGGAACTCAAGAAAGTCCGACCTCGGCCCCTCCAGCGTTGCATCAATCCCCGGCTTGAGGTTCCTCAGGTCCGAGAATATCCCCTCCTCGAACTTCTTCATGTTTCCCATCTGCTGCCCGGTGTTCTGGAACCTCCAGACCAGAATTTTGACAATATCAGTCCCAGTGATGTAGAAGTGGTAGTTCCACAGTACGCAGTGAATGTATTCGCCGTTTTTGAGCTGGAACTTCTTGATTCGCTCTCCCTCCCTGAAGTACTTCGGTGCGTTATTTAGGAAGTCGAAGGGTTCGTCGTCGCCAAGGGGCTGGAGATGGGTCATATCCATTGTTTTGTTTTAGATAAAAGTATTTATCATACCAGTTTGTTTATTTGGTTTCACACCTGTTTTACATGTGTAAATAAACTGGTATCTCTCCCAACCGTATTCCAGATCCCGGTTTTGCTTTTTTATTTGCGAAAATATTTGTTCATTATTTACCCGGAAAATAAAGGGGTCAACAAAAATTTTTGTCAAAACCACCGCCAGGCCTGCAGCACCACGGAGCCCCTTTCGCTGTGATGCAGACAGAGGACAGAATGCAGGGATCATACTAATTGCTTCAGAGGCACATGTATTGGGCATTCGCTGTGGCCAGATCATGAAGCTTTCTTCTTTGCGATGAATGTAAAACCAAAATGTGCAATGCCCCCTTTATGACAGACGAGATAGACAACAGCTTATTCAGCCTGCTGCACCTGGCGCTCCTGAGGAAAATTGTAAGGGAGCATCCAGACACATACGAGGACGTGTTTGCGGGCATAGGAAGGGAAATCGGCCAGAGAATCGTCGAAGACTTCTGTGCCAAACACTCCATCCACAGCCGCATCAAAAAGGGGAGCACCGAAAAATACATCCGCTTGTTCTTCAAGACATACTTTGGAACAGATGTGGAGATCCGCGGAAAGACACTGCGGCTCAGAGAGCTCTTTGAGGAGCACGCAGGAGCATGGCTGCTCTCTGCAGTGCTGGACGAGGTTTTCCGTGTTCTGAGCGGTGAGGTTGTATTTAAGGTGGAGCAAAATGGGGCAGCTATAGCCTACAGCTAATCCGCTGCGATTCGTCGGAGGCCACAACAACCTCCTGCTTTTAAAACTTGTTTATTAAAGATTTCGCTGTGCTTTTTTGGCCTCCATGACGGCATCACAGACCTCTCTCACCTTCTTGTTGTATGTGTCCCTGTCGCATAGAAACAGCTCGGCAGCCTCTGGCCTGAGAGGGTCCCGGGGATTTGGCTCTTCTAGCATGCTCATGATGCTGAACAGGGTTTTTTCAACAGTGAGTGCAGGAGACCAATCACTTGAAAGCGTGCTGATACAGATGTTGCCGCTGGAGTTGATGTTGGGGTGGTAGATAGGGGTCACAAAGGCTACCTTTGGAGGTGCATATGGGTAAGTCTCCGGAATATAGATCACCAGCTCTAGTTCGCAGCCATGGTAGAGGCTTGTCTCGCATGGCTTCATCACAGCCTTCCACTTGTATATATCTCCATCTATGCACGGCAGTATCTCAATTTCCTTGACTTTGTTTTTGATCACCAACTTCATTTCCTTCTTGATCCGTATCTCTGTCGTGCTGTTGGCGGTTGTCATGGGGCGCGGCAGACGCACAATTTATATATCCATTAAGGGGAAAGGACAGAGATGGCCATGAGGAGCAGCAGGAGTTCACCAAGCCGGGATTGACAGGACTGGGACCCACATTTATTGAAGAGCAGCCAAAAAACAGGCCTTCTGGGCCATAATCTCATTTTTCTCCATCTCAACGAGTTGCTCTAGGCCCGGGTACTCGAAGATCAGAAGACCGTTTCGCAGCAGTATCCTCTTTAGTTCATCGGCTCTGCCGGTTTTTTCGAAAAACAGCTTCAGGTCTTCGAGATAGAATAGTCTCTTTTCCCTCTTGCACCTCTGAACAAATGCCTCCGTCAGGCTGGGCTTGTAGATAATCAGATAATACAAATCATCAGCAGACAGCTTGTCTATGTCAACAAACCGATCGAGAACCGCCTTCAGGCTGTCGTCGACCTGTCTGTATGCCCTGCACACAATAGTGCTATACGATACGGCTGTGCCTGTGTTCAGCCGGAGCCCATCAATAAACTTCCCATAGAGCTCCTCGCCGGCCCGGTGGGAATTCAGCAGGGCAACCAAGAAGCCCTCGACACCCTCGCTCTTGAACAGCCTGACAGACTTGAGGCAGCTGAGCATCAGGATGCAGTCATACACGCTAACTTCCTGGAGGTAGTTGTGTACAACGAATCGTCCAGGAATAATGTTTGTTAGCTCCATCCCCGTCTGCTTCTTGACGACCACTCCATCGTAGATGACAAAGACACAGTCTCTACACAGCACAATGATACAGTCCAGAAGCGTCCCCACCTGGGCATTGGCGTTCTCTGGTGAGTCGAGCAGCTCCAGTTTGATGTTTGAGCAAGACAAAATGTTGCTGATCCTGGCACGGTGCCTATACATCGCGATATCATCAAGCACCATGACGGGGTCTTCCGTGCGGTCGTACACGATCCTCTGCTTTGCATTTTGGACTACCAGGCACCCCTCAGCCTCTTTTCCAGACGCCGGGCAGTCTACAGACATGACTGTCCCATCTCCTGTAAAGTCTATGATGTTTGGCACGCTGGCCACGAAGACGGTCTCGCAAAGATAGTTCAGGATATAGTGCACCCTGTCGAAAATCAGGAACCCACCAGTCCCGCAGACAATATCCTCAAGGCTCTCGACTCTCCTAGCAAGCCGCCCGTCCAGGCTGTATATCTCAAGGATTCTCCTGTAGCAAATGAACAGGAAGCGGTCGGATGCGAAGACCTTTCTGAATTTTTTCTGCAGGGGAAACCTCACAGAGTCCACAAGGACTGCTCCGCTCGTAATTGTGTACTTCTTTCCTATGGGAAATTCGAGGATTTCATATTTGTGGCCATCGTGTGTCTTCAAAAAGCTGCCATTGAAGATCGACTCTTTCTCAAGGCTGTAGACACCCAGCTGTTTGTAATCCATGGGTGCAAAAAGCAGGAAATACAAAACAGGATGTGTGCCTCTGGTGGATGTCTGGATACAACAGGTTGGCAGGAATAGGCCAGGGACACAGTGCCTGATAAGTGCCGTGCTTGATGCAAAATCTACAAACTTTTGTTGCCCATGGACAAACTTTTTGAGCAGGAAAGGCAGGCTCGAATGGCTGGAGACACCAAGCTGCTGGAGGAGGTTCAGCACAGCATTGTTGCTTCATGCTCCTCCGACGACGAGGTGATTGCGTCCCTGCGGACTCTTCTGAATAAAAGAAAGCAGGACCATGGATGCATAAAGAAACTGATCGGCTCTATTTTCAAACAAAACAAGTCAGTGGAGTTTCTGAAAGCACTGCTTGACCGAGTCATAGAGGGCAAGATCTATCTGGAGGAGGAAAGACTGGACATTTCCGAGCACATCAAGGCCAGCTTTGGGAACAACATTGCCGAGGGATACTCTGTGATCAGGGGCGTTCCCGTAGAAACATTTACCACTGTTTCCGAGCGAAAGAGGAATGCATTCCTGTTTGAGCAGTTCAGGCTCGCCCTGCTCCTAGGGCTCTACGACGATGCCGAGCTTACAATGAGGAAGGTCCGGAAGGGCTACCTGAAGGGAGAGGATTTGGTGATCTTCCTGAACTACTGCATTCTGCTGCGGCTGGGCCAAAAGTCGTTCCTGGAGGCAAGCCGTCTCTATCTGGAGTTGAATGATGTTGACGAGTCCAGGAAGAATGTTGTTCTGGGGTCGCTCTTCTGCATAATGAGCAGCTGTCTTGTCGAAGACAGGAACGTGATCGAGGAGCGGGCTGCTCTTTTGCAGACATTTGCAGACTTCAAAAACAACGACGAGGCCATGAGAACCCACATCAAGAAATTCTGTGCTGCCACTATGATTGGCTTTGAGACCGCTGACATGATAGAGGGCATTGCGCGGAGGTTCACGGACTCGGTCGACAAAGGCCTGATCGTCCGAAGCATCATTGAGCACAACTTCTTTACAGTCTCCAGGTTCTTTTCAAAAATAAGGATTGACCAGCTGTGCCATATAATGGGAATTCCAGAGCCAGAGATGATTGACTTCATCAGCGAGATGGTGAACGAGAAGTATTGCACAACCAAGATAAACCAACAGGAGTCTCTTGTGAACTTTGGAGCCAAGAAGTGGAACGACAGGGTGGACAGGGTTCTGGACAAGATTGTGCTTGCCAGCTACATGATACACAAGCGCTCTCTGTCAGACAATTAAATATATTGAACCCCAAGAGAATATCAGGGCTCATACTGCGAGGATGTGTACCGCCCCACCTGTGCCTCATCCAGAGGCACAAATTTTTCACCCAAGATGATAGATAAAGTGTGCCAAGCGAAGCACTTCTCGTCCAGTATAAGCACAGACATGGTTGTATTCTCGGAAAGAAATGGCTCGCTTGCAACAGTTGGATGCGATCTCCAGAAAAGCATGTTTGAAAGCGATGCGCTGAGGAAGTATGTCAAGTTCTACCCACCAGACAGCCTTGTATTCACAACCACGGATGTGTCTGGGCTGCGGGTCTGGGACAGGGAAAGACAGAGGGTTCTCTACAAATACAAGGAAGAGTGTCTGTACGACCATGCGTATTCGCAGAGCTGCATTCTGGCATCCTTCGACGACTACAACATTAAATTCTATGATCTTAGATGCAGATACCTGGCCAGCTCCACCCCTTCCCACAGCATCAAGAAGCTGGGGTGGATTGGAGAGTGCATCTACTGCTTTGACGGGGAGACCATAAAGGCCTTTGACTACAGGAGCCTGGGGTCACCCGTCAGCACCTTCCATCATGTCTTCGACTTTGCAGTCTGTGACAGGGCCTGCTATTTTATCCAAAAGAGCAATGGAAGGTCCTATCTGGTCCACACTGATCCCCAGGCCGGTGCCGCGACCTACCTCAAGAAGGAGGTGCCTTACGACAGAATCTTCCCTCTGGAAGGGCACGAGGCCATTGCTGGGATAACTGTGGATGGACTGCGGATTGAGAGATACAGCTCCATAGAGAACGTGAAACTTAAGGACTATCACATTGAGGCTCTACATTTCAGCGACTCACGTGGGTGGCTTTTTGCCAACGAATGCCTTTTTGCAATAGGCGGATCTCTGAGGGATTTCTGTGGCGCATGATGACTCTGTGACCTCTTAGGAACTATGGTGCCTGCTTGTGCTTATTTTTGCAATTTTGTTTGTAAAAATTTCCCCCACTAATGAGCTTGGACAAACTAAAGTCTCTTGTGGAGGAAAGAAGGTGGTACGACTTCACGGAGTTAGTCAAGGAGAAGGCAGGCGAGGGGATCGCATCCCAGGACCTTGTCCCGATCCTCGAGCTGCTTCGTGGGTGCATGCAGAGAATACATCCTATCAGCATTCTATCCACGGTTGTGGCTCTTGTACCCGGGTTGGATCCGGAGGAGGCCCTAAGTCTGCTGGATGTGGCAACTACAACCACACTTGCAGCGGCCATCCATGAGGGTGACTATGCCCAGGAACTGCATTCTCTGGGGATGCATAGTTGCATGGTGAACATAGAGCTGGGGCGCCTTGCAGGGATCGAGTCGCAAATTATTGTCTGGAAGTCCTCGCATCTGTCGGACGAGAACTTCAATCTGCTCCACCTTGTTGCTGGGAAGTTCTACGAGTCCATAGGAAATATAGAGAGTGCACAGGAATACTATCTGGCACATGCCAAGCTCACAAAGCGGGTTGCAAACATCGAGAACCTGGTGAGGCTGTCACTTCTCAGCAAGACGTTCTTTGACTTTTCGTCCGTTGCTGCGTTCGAGGAGTTTGATGCCCTTGAGAACCATGGCTTGAAGACTCTATTCTCGTGCTTCCAGGAAGGGGAAATGGGAAATATCGACGAAGCCCGGGTCGTGGAGCTCCTCGGGGTGGAGAACATCGAGTACATCAAAGATAAAATTTACTTGGTCAATATAATCATGCTGTGCTTCAGGTCGGGACAGAAGTTTGTCCACTTCGATACCTTCCTGTCCAGATTGGGGATAGATGAGACAACCCTGCTTAGCCTACTGCTCCGGGCTCTTGGAATCAACATAATCACCGGCTGGATTGACTCTGAACAGAGGATGCTGTTCTTCGACAGAGTGATTCCCAGGGCACTGAGCCTCGACGAGCTTGGGAAGATGAAGTGTAAATTTGTCGAGTGGCGGGAGAGGGTTGAGAAGATAATCGGAACCATTGAACAGGACTATTAAATATTTAGCACCAGGACAATATGTAGTGGTGCATTCCTGCCCCGGCAGAATGTCCCGCCGCAAATATTTATTTCGTGAGGAGTAAACAAACAATGAAGGATGTCCCACATGTCCACAACGACTACTCCAGAATCGAGGTCAGCCCGGGATTTGGATTCTCAGCAATACCTGAGCAGGTTAGAGATGCCTCCATGAGAGACGGGTTTGCCTTCAACCTGCTTGTAGTGGGGAGGAGGGGACTGGGCTCGACGACTCTTGTTAACTCGCTATTCTCCTCCTCGCTGCTTCAGAGGGAGAGAGGAGACTCCATAGCAACGGTCTGCAACGAGATCATCGAAAACACCATAAAACTCGCGATTTCCATTACCACGTACCATGGAGACGACTTCTCGAAGATATTCCGGCTGCTGGACTCCCTCAACAACGACTATTTTGAAAAGGAGCAGGGCTTAAGCATCAAATTCGAGGACAAGAGGATACATGCTGCTCTCTACCTTGTCCCAGGAGACAAGATGTCGCGGAGCGAAGTTGAGGGTATCAGGGAGCTCTCGTCGCGTGTCAACCTGATACCAGTTATTACCAAGGCAGATATGTTTACTGTTGAAGAGCTTCAGCAGCATCGGGCCAAGATCAACGAAATCTTCGAGGAGAGCGGGATAAGCTTCTATAAGTATCCTGAGACCGATCCCTCGAGGTTTCCAATGGCCACTATTGCCTCCGAAGCCGAGTACGAAGAAGACGGTACCTGCATCCTAGGCCGTCGATATCCCTGGGGGTTTATTGACATTGAAAACGAGGCCTATAGCGACTTCAAAAAGCTGCAGCGTCTTCTCATCTGCGAGTGTTTCGAAGATCTGATATACCAGACCGACGTGGTGTTCTACAGCCAGCACAGGAAGGCGTTGATCAGCTCCGAGAGCAGCAATACCTCGAAGTCCAGGATCTCCAGGCTTTTGTCGCAGATGGAGCAGGTCATAGACCAGCGCTTTTCGAAGAAACTGGCTGATCTGGAGAGAGAGGAGATGTCCATTATGAACGACCTGACGGACAAGATGAGCCTCAAAGGCAGCGAGATAGCATATGCACAGGAATAAACAGATGCTGGTGTAGCTCTGCTGTTTTGCAAACAAATGGCGATTTTTTCGATCTTGTCTTTTATCCCCGATGCACATCACGCCAAGATCAGACTGGATGCCCATTCCCGACTCGCCCCTGGGGATTCTGGGCCCGGAGTATGCATCCAAACTGCATATTGAATCTGTTATAGGCAAGGGGAGCTTTGGAACAGTATTTCTTGCCACGGAGAAAGAGACAGGTAGGAAGGTGGCATTGAAAGTCTGTCCATCCTGGTCAGAGGAGGTGCAGGCCCTTCTTTTTAGCGAGTCCCTGATACTCTCTCTGGTTGACAGCCCGTATTTTCCAAAGCTGTACTACTGTGAGAGCCACAACAGGATGTTTATTATGGTGCAAGAGTACTGCTCTGGGACGACTCTGTTCGATCTGCTTGAGAGGCGGGGACGGCTCGAGGAGGCCGAGATTGTTGTGGTCTGCAACCAGCTGCTCGAGGCACTGGAGTATCTCCATGCAAACAGCATTGTCCACCGAGACATAAAGCCCGAGAACATCGTCATTGCCGAAGACCTGCGCATAAAAATATGCGACTTTGGGTTTTCTCGATTCTTCGACAAGGGCGGGTTGATCAGCGACCACTGTGGATCCATGTACTATTGCTCTCCAGAGATGCTGAGAGAAGACTCCTACCGGGGCGTAGAAAACGACATTTGGACGCTGGGGGTATGCATCTTAATGATGTGCATAGGCCCAGACGAGTACTACAGCCTTGTTGATTCCCAGGGGATGGACGTGCTCCTTAACCCAAGGGTGCTGGACGACATGGTCAACTCCAGCCGGCTGCGGATGGTTCTGGGCCGCATTTTCCAGCTCCAGGCTGTGCGGAGGGCAAGAATCCAAGAGCTGCGTGGCCTCCTACAAGGAAAAGCAGTAGAGGCTGCACCAAGGCCGATTTATTTCATTGATCCCATTGTCCTGTGGCAGATGGGCATGATGGGATACGATCGAGAAAAGGTCATTGAAAGGATAGAGAATGACAATTTTTCGGAGAGATATATCTACTGGCTAGTCCATGACCGCCTGTATAAGCGGGCTATTGCAGACCCTCCTGACATCTCACCAAAAGCAGGAAATACAGATCTAGAGGTGATTTCAAGAGTAGTCGAGTATCAGGCCCAGCTGCTCTGCTGCATCAGGAGAATGTTCGTCACCCTGTACTTCACAAGGCCCATCCAGATCGAGGATGTCCTAGAGCTCTCAGGGTTAAAGTATACCGTAGCCAAGGCACGTGGGAACAGCGTGCACATAATACTCGTCGATAGAAAGTTGACCATGGAGTTAAAAGCCGCTCAAAAACGACGGGATTTATTCCAGATCAAAATTCTTGCAGGGCCTGAGGAAGAGAATGAGTATCTCAAGGCTGTCCATGACATTGTGCGGTCTCTCACGGTCCATAACTGGATATCACAAACCATAGACTAAGATCAGCTCACGGCAGCCGTAAATACCAATTATATCCTATGCTTAAGATTTCCTGCAACTTCCGGCAGGTGTCTATAGGAGATTGGCATTTTTGATGTATTTTTTGAAGTTGGTGATCCGTTTCTCGCCTTCCTGCATCTCCGTCATTCTCCACAGCCTAAGAGTTATGTGCGGCCCAAGCTTTTCAAAAATCGGCCCCCTCTCGGTGACACAGCACCGGTACATTCTGAAATATATGAAGTCCTTGTGGACCGTGAAGTTAACTACCTGGTTGGATTCTACATTGATCGGGAAGATGGACATCAGGAAATTGGCAACCTTCAGGCCAAGCTCGGAGGTAAAATGTGTCAGTACAAGCTGGTGGTTTTCTGCCCGTATGTTGGATGTTACGCCAATTGAGGCCCGGCTTCTATAATCTATGATTTTGAAAACGAACTGGCTGTCTGGACCTGTGAAGATCAGGAACTGTGGTCCGATGTCCTCCTGTATCTTGACCAGCATCTCCGCCCCTGAATCTGCTTCCTTTTCATACTTCGCGGAGCCCGGAAGTATCAACAACAGCTCCGAAAGCAGCTCCAGCGTGTCTTTGTGGGGCTTGTCTGGCACTTCTATGAAAATTCTCGGCTGCTCCATTGGGCTTGAATTTTTTTAAAATTTTGTTTCCTGGCCATCTTGGCCGATGGGCCCCCTGTACAAGAAGGAGCCCGTGCGCCCAGGCCCAACAGACACTGCATTTTCTGTCCACAGATCATTCTGTCAAAATCTCAAACTACCTTTTGCTGCTCAATAGACGAAGACAGATCAAACTTCCTGGTCTTGAAGACCAGGTATTCCTTCACACCAGATCCAAAGTTGCGCGTGTCGTCTATCAAGAAGTAATTCATGATGCAGGTTACTGCGAGAATATCTCCTTCCAGGAAGATCGTGACTGCATTGGTGACGCCCTCCCTCGGTGGACCACCCACCGTGACCCATATGATAGATCCGATAATCAGGGGTATTTTTAGAAACGAGAGGAATATGGCCACCTTCCTCTGTTTGAGGTCCTCACCATTAAAGTTGACTGATATATAAAGCTGCTGTATGTATGTTGTGAATGTATATGCGAAGCGAAACGCAGTTGCATCCGTGAAACGTGTGGAGGGAATCAGGTAGTCATTACCCGTCAGGGCTGCTGCAAAGAACACGTTGATGGATCCAAATGTTTGCAGCCGCTTTCTGGTCGCAAATGCCCTGTTTATCCTTGGATTGACGCCTATCTTTTTGAACAGGTCTAGGCTGCTCTCCAGCCTCTGGCTGTAGGTCATGTATACGGTTATCAGGGCCTCGAGCAAGAACGATGCCGAAATGAGGCCAGAGACGACCCAGGACTCTACGTCCACAGGCTGGCTCGTAGTAAATAGGATAAATATTGCCAGGACGGCATTATGTATCATGAAGACAATTGCCATGTAGTATCCGTAAATATTTCCGGCTGTGAACGACGATATCCCCAGGTAGAGCTGAAACAGATTGAACGTGTAAAGGAAGACAAAGTTCCCGGATGTCTCAAGGGCCCCGTTGACGAAACCGGGGAAGGACAGTGTCAGTAGGGAGGCATTGACATCCAGGACATTTCCACGTGGGACAAAGATAACCATCATCCCAGCAACCCTGAACCAGAAGAATATAATGTGGAACAAATATGTCAGAAGTGGAAATGGACTGAGTGCTGACTGGCTGTCCATCTTTATGTGTTGCTTCATGGGCAGGGGAGGGTGGTGTAGTATATATTAATGTTTTTGTTATTGGGTGCGTGGCGGTGTTTCCGGAGAGAGAAGAATAAGATTTCTGCGGTGATTGTCAGAGTTTGGCCACGCGCAGGACAACTGTTGCATTCAAGATTTTCTGGGACGCAAAAAGCATGCGTAGGCGGCAGCGGACGGCAGAATGCTTGGCTTTAAACACCATAAAAATTTTATGCCTCAGAAATGGTGCTTGAGGAGGTAAAAGAAGCCATGAAATCTAACTGCATTGATCAAGTTTTAGCATGCTCAAAGTACATCCGCCACGAGGATCTTGATGAGGCAGTCCAGCTGTATGAGCAGTATTACGAAAAAGAGTTTACAATTGCAAAGACCATCCAGGACATACTCGCACAGATAAAAATCAGACGAGCCAAGAACAAGATCCCCAATATTGGGAACTACAGCTACGAGCTGGAGCCCTAGATCCTATTAAATCCTTTTGCCGTCTTTGGTGCCCATTATTAGTATATTGTAGAAAGCAATTCAGCACAGCATGCCCTAGGTGGTGGTAGCCTCGGATGCCGGATGGTGAGTTGTTATGGAAAAAAATTTCAAGCGGGGAGTATTTAAAGGACAAAAATAAGACCCTCACAATGTCACGTAGAAGAGCAGCACAGTATCTACACCTGGAGGCAGAGTCTGATACCGATGAGTATGAGTCAAATGATGTCTCCGAGGATCTGGATGATCTAGAACCCATCGCTCCGCGCAGGTCCAAGAGCTTCACAGAGCTTACTCGGGAGTTGGAGGACAAGTATCGAGAGGCATATCCAGATGCAGACGAAGAGGTGCAGGAAGAGGTGCTCGAGGTCCCTTCCCAGTCTCAGCTTCTGCCCACGCCTAAGTCCCCGCTTCTTTTCCTCGTCAGGTGTAAAGTTGGAAAGGAGAGGGACATCTGCTCAAGGATCTTCGAACGGGTGAAGCACCAGGAAATCTGCACGGCCGTCCAGAAGGAGGGCCTGAAGGGATACATCTACATTGAGTCGTTCAAGAAGAAGGCTGTTGAGGATATCCTCTCGACAGTTGGATTTGTTTCCAGAAAAAAGCTGAGCGTAGTTCCATTTAGGGAGATGGTGGATGCAATTTCATACAAGAAGGACATAATAGTCAGCGACTTTGCACGGATCCGAGGCGGAAAGTACAAGGGCGACCTCGTCCAGGTCCTCGAAAACTACGAGGATGTGGTTAAAGTCCGGGCAGTTCCAAGACTAAATGATATGAGGCGGAGATTTGATCCGGAGGAGCACAGGGCTGAGGCTGTGGCAAAGGATGGAGGATACTACTACAACAGAGACTTTTACAGGGACGGGTATTTAGAGAAGATAATGCTGAAGTCAAACCTGGACTTTGAGGTTGAGCCGACACTTGCTGAGCTGGATGAGTTGAGTATTAAAGGATCATTTGAGATTAATGATACTGTTAGAGTTATAAGGGGCGATCTTAAAAATCTTGTCGGGAAGGTCGAGAATCTCAGCGGAAATGCGGTCTTCATCAGCAAGGACAGCAAGACATACGAGGTCAATGCCAATGATATAGAGAAGCATTTCGAGGTAGGGCAGGAGGTTTCATACAGGGGAGTCAACGGCGTGGTCCTGAAAATCCATGACAAAAGAATGGTGCTGGGGGTGGACGACTTTACGGGGGAGCTGGAGTGTTCCGTGAACGACGCAAAGCCGCCTGTGGCAGAGAAGCGCAAGAGCCTGGAGAAACCAGCCAGATTCAAGGCCAGAAGGGACCCTCTTCTCAACAGATCGGTCACAATCAAGCAAGGCGAGTTTAAGGGCTTGCAGGGTATCGTCAAGGACGCCTATCAGGACAAGGTCATTGTCCAGCTGAGGTCGAATTTCAAGGCTGTGAAGGTGGACAGGCGAGCTGTTTCGTCCGAGGCCCAGGGATCGGAGGCCAGGGGGCCTTCTTCCCTGGATGTGCCTCTTGGCGGGAAGACACCTGCCTTCAAGACGCCCGCATTCAAAACACCTGCCTTCAAGACTCCGAGTTATCGCACGCCCTCTTTCAAGACACCCTCCTTCATGGGTGCCTCTGGGTCGTGCCTGGCTGAGGAGGCGGGCACTGACTGGCTTGTATCTGTCTACGATGGAGCCGAGGTCCGGTCGCGTGGCCAGACCTATGTATTATCTGATGTCTCTGGAGGGATGTTCAAGGCCAAAACTGGAGAAACCTTCTTTTCCCACGAGATCCAGTACTGTGAACCAGAAAAGTATGAGCAGGCCGTGGTTATGGAGGGACAGAGCGAGGGTATCGATGGCATCCTGGTCTCAATAGATGGCGACAGCGGTATCATAAAGAGCAGAGACGGGCAATCCCATCGGGTCAAACTTGCCGAAATAACAAAGAAAACTGAATAAACCCGTCTTTACAACCAATGGCTCAACCCTTAGCTTTATTGAGATTCCCAGGAGTTTTCCTCGCATGGAGAACTGGCCTCTGGCTCTGTATTGGAGTCCTCGGGTATGTCTGTGTGCCTGGGAACTGCCTCGATGGCACCGGCTCCAGTCTCTGGACACTGTTCTGCATCAGGGTTGCTGTCAGAGATCTCCTCGGAATCGAAGGACTCTTCGTCACCTTGATCAATATCACCTTCTATATCCAGAGACTCGTCCTCAGAAGGTAAACTATCGGGGTTTATAAAGACATTGTGTTGTGTAGAACCCTCTGGCCCAATGGTCTGCAGTTCTTCATCTGTAGTAGAGGCCTGGCCAATATCCTCAAACTTCTCATCACCGGTATCTGTATCTAGATCTCCTCCTACGGGCTCCTGCCCGTGTTCGCTACCACTAATGGAGTGACTATCAAACTCGCTGTGCTCTGAAGGACCGGAGTCCTGAATGCAGTAGTCATCTTCCTGCATTTCGCTATTTGCATCCTGGGTTAGTTCGGCACGTTCTGGGCCAGGGACCTCACTGTCATTATTGGTGTCGCAAAGCATGGGGGACTGCACAGGACATGGCTCGCCTTGGCTCTCCTCAGGAGTGTCCCTATGCACGCAAGCTCTTGCAAAGTCTCCAACCTTTTTTCTCATGACTGGATCAGACTTCTTCGGCTCACAGCAGGGGCCCCTCTCGTTGAAAAGCCTGTGGCACCAGCACGGGGTCCTGAAAAAGTCTCTCCCAAACTTTGGGTAAACATCTTTAATATAAAACACAATCTGCCCAACGGCAATCCCCAGGATCTCGTCCTTCGAGACCCTTCCTTCAAAAACAAGAGAAACCATCGGAAAAATAAAAGGGAGAAAAAAGGCATTGAAGCTCACGAACCCGAATATCTGGACAATTCCCTGCGGGTTCTTTCTTGTCCAAATATACGTGATGGTGTTTGACAGAGCAGTAGCCAGGAAAGGAATGTATATCACGTTGCTGGTGGCGAACAGAATAACAAAGACCATCAGCAGGACAAAGAAGTAGTCAGACCGCTTGCCGTATGACTCCTCGAGCATGGAGCTGTACTTGTAGAGGAAAATGAAGTTCATGATCAGTTCGAAATTTGTCTTTCCGTAGTAGAAAAAGGTTGTGAAGATCCTGTGGGGCTGCAGCTCCCACAGATAGAACCTGCTGTAGCTCAGCTGCTGCGGCTTTACGAAGTTCAGGAATGTCGAGACCGAGACAAGCACTGTGAAAGCAACAAGAGCCCTCGTTATTGGCGGCGTAGTGGTTATGAACTGAGTCACTATGTTGCCAGAAGCCATTGCAAGGGTAAAAATTTACCCGATCTTAAGCGGATGGTTTGTTATTCGCATATCCTGATCTGAGGCTGGCTTTGGTCCGCCGAAGAGGGCCTTTATTTGGTGCAGCAGCTGCACGTGCTCTGCAGCTTGGGCTCAAGTGTGCCATGGAGAAGCATCACACCACGCTGCAAGCAGATTGGTGGATTTTATCAAAACGCATCTGATTGGACTTTGTTTACGTTTTAGGCAACCCAGGAAAGCAGGGCATGGAGAGGGAATGGAGAGAGAGGCTGAGCATCCTGCTCTCCCAGGCAGTAAACCTTGAGCACAGTGCCTTCTACTTTTATCTGGCAGTGGGAGCACACTTCGACTCGCCTGAACAGTCCCTGCCGAATCTGCGGGATTTCTTCTACGGGGAGAGCGACGATGAGCTTAAGCATGCGAAGCTAGTGATCGAGTTTATGAACCAGAGGGGGCTAAGACTGAAGCTGGAGCCGATTTCTACTGAAGATCCCAGGACCCTATCTGTTGTTGACATATTCGATGTGGCAGAGAAGTTTGAGCAGAAGGTCCTTGACCACTACGCATCCATTTCCAAAGAGGCCGCCAGCGCGGGGGACTGCACAACCACCCAATTCATAGACTTTTTCCTGGACAAGCAGGTGAAGGAGGTAAAAGACTTCCACGACTTGGCCATGAATGCCAAGAGGACCTCTGGCCCGCTCGGAGAGTTCCTGTTCGACCAGAGTTTTGGGAAATAAACACGAAATTGCCAGGCCTTTTAATCTATGCCCCAGACTATGAGTCTGAGTCGTCTAATCCGTTCAAGTCCAATCCCTTCACGTGGGTATTTGTGATTGTAACCCTTCGTCTGTTCTTCTTCGACTTCACAGCCTTCAGAGCTTTGGCTTTCCTGATGGTCTGGTTATCGGAGCTCTTTAGCCCGGCCTGGCTCAGCTCTTCTGTGATGTCGTGGTAGTTTGGAATTTTGACCGCCGCCCAGAGCGCTCGAATCTCGTCTTTGACGCAGGGAAACGGGTCCTCGTTGTAGAATGCTATTTCCGAGCCATCTAGATCCTTGAGAACTATGATCCTGGCCTCGGCTTTCAGAGCATCGACAAATCCACGAATGTCCACAGGGGAGTCTTCGAGCTTGCTCAGCTCTATTCCCTCCTGAGCATTCACTTCCCTTAGAAACCCCAGCAGATCCTCGGCTGACCGGATTGGATATGTTGGAACAAACTGGATTGACTGGTGGGTGAGGAGGATCTTGGGGTTGGCCTTTAGTGAGCGAACCAATTGTGGATTGCTCAGGATGTTTATCCCAGTATGCTCCTCCACCTCCCTGTACCCCAGGGCCCGGTCATGCTTCTTCAAGAAGTCCAAGATCTTGTGTATGAAAGTGTTCAGATGCTTCGAGGAGTCCGAGTAGGACATGGGTGTCCAAATCCCTGGTAAAATAAAGACCCAAACGTTTATTGTCTGAAGCACTCTCGGACCCGGTCGAGGCTGAGGTCCTTGGATCCGACCAGGAGGCCCACAATAGCCTCGGTGATGCTTCCTATTCCAAACTCCTTGACATTGTCGCTGAACGAAGAAACACACTCCTTGAGGTGGAGGAGGCAGACCTTCAGGAGGACATTCTCTGCCTGTGCAAGCATACTCGCCTTGGATGCATAAAACGAGTCCACAATCCTCATGACCACAGCCACCGTCTCCATGGAGCTATAGTCGACCCTCTTTGAGTGCCTCCAAATCAGTTTCATCAGCACCTCGTTTGAGTGCTCTAGGAGATCAAAATACACCCGGAGGAGCTGGACACCGCAATTCAAGCACAGGTTGATCAGGATGTCTGCAACCACGGTGTTTTCCTTCACAACAGAGACGAGGTCTACATGGACCGATTTCAGAGTTTCGTACCTCAGCGAGGAGCAGTACGAAGCATTCTGGGTAAATCTCAGGAGCACTGCCAGTGCTGTGCCTCGGAACTCCTGGTCCTCATACCTGTCCATGAGCTGGACCATAATCGAACCTATGACTGTGTTTGCAGACAGCAGAAGGGTGTCTGGCTTGTCAGAGACAAGCCTGGTGAGCCTTGCCAAGGCGTCTCTACACACATCTGGCACGTCGCTGGTGATTTTGTGCAAGACATCTTCAATCTCGTCATAGTGCCGCTTCTTCTTTCTTGGGGTTGTGATGATGCTTATGTTGTCAAGGCTCTTTTCAATATCAGAAAAAAGGTTGGTTTCAAGGATAGACGGTGGTCCGGGCGGGCTAGAGTCGTCGGCTCCCAAGAGGCTGTCCCTGACTGCCACTGAGGGAGCTCTTAGAATAGACGGCGATTCTCCGGCACCTATAGGCCCGACTTCGCCAATGGTGGAGTTCCCAATCACGAACGAGTTTTCGAGGCAGTCTAGGCTGTCATCGTCCTCCTCCTGATCCTTTGGCAGGGTAATGGTCGCTGGGGTTCCACGCTCTGTGACTGCATGCTGTACAACTGGCTCCCTCTCAATTTTCCTACTGGCTACAGCGCGATCACTGTTGAAGCAGTTCTCGACTGCTTCGGGCACAATCTCTCCCGGGGCTTCCTGTGCAAACTTCTCCTGCATCTCAAGCTTCATCGCAGCAAGCCTGTCCATTTCCATGGAAAATCCTATGAAGTCCTCATTTTCCCCAACGACCCTCCTGGTCTCGCCGATTGCAAAATTTCCTATTCGCTTGTACTTAAGCAGGAGGTGGAGAATGGCCTTGGTGCTCTCATCGCCAGGAATGGCCCTCAAAATCTTGTAGAGCTTGGTGGCCGGATAAACTCTGTCGATAAGCTCTATTTCACTCTCCATTCCCTTGCTCAGCAGATGGTTGATGAGAGCTGCAGCCTCCTCCTCGTTGAGAATATACCTTTTGGAGATAAAGTGCAGAATAAGAGAGTTGAAGTATGGCGAGGGGAGATCGAACGCACAGTACATCTGGATAACAGCATCACTCAGCGAGATGACGTCCACAGACTCAAGCATGGCCACTCCAGCGAATGGATTGTGCTCAACAAGAGACAAAAAATCCTTTGTAAACACATCGCTAAGGCTCGTCCCAAGCCCCTTGGATCTGCAGGAGCCAATATTTTGATTTAGCACCTGAATGGAGTTTGGCTGATTTGGCTCTTGGGCAGTATATCCACTACCCAGTCCCCCCATGCTCTGATGCTTAGAGCCCATGTCCTGCTCTATGGCGCTGTGATTTGCACGCACAGCAGGCCTCGACCTTTCATAAGCGGCAGTAAACTCGGCAACGGCTCTCTTTTCTGCAACCCCAATGCATCGGAAGGTCTTCAAAAACTCATCTATTTCACGGTCGGGACCCGATACAAGCATTCCAAAAACCTCGAGGAAGCTCACACACTTTTTGCCAGTCTTGTTCGTTTTCAGCTGGCAGATGAAGTTTTGGATAACCATCCTGTAGTCAAGCCTGCGGAATACAGCAGCTATGTCGTCCCGGAGCTTGGTCTCTGTGATCTTCGAGTTGAGATACGAACACAGCTGCTGGGGGAGCGGCTTGCTTGTGCTTTTGAAAATACCGAGGAGCTCCTTCAGGACATAAAAGTTCGACTCCTTGCAGCTGATCAGGAACATGCACAGCTCCTCGATATCTCCGTTCTCAATGGCTGCCTTGTTTTCCTGGAGCAGCTCCAGCCGCCTATTCCAGTCTTTCTCCAAAAAAAGGGGATACTTCTCAACAAAGGCCTCGTATATACGCACTCTCGCGGCCGGATCGAGGACAACGCCAGGGCTCTGCGGGGTGCTGGCTGCAACCACAGGCGAGGATGGTGGCCTGGCTACATTCACTGGCGCAGATACACTTACAGGGGGTGTTGCACATGCCTTTGGGGCACTTGTCCCCGACTTCTTTCCTTTTGAGATCTTCAACCTTTGGGGCTCCGTCAGCTCGCTCAGGTCGCTGGCCTTAGACAGCACATCCATTGCCCTACTGCGCACATCTGCCGAGCTGTCATCCAGCATCTTTGCAATGTCCTTGACTCTGACAATGCTGTCGTAGTGGGAGAGACACTCTAGCACACCGGCCTTGATCTCTGGGTTCTTGCTGTCCAGAGCATCGACCAGGATGTTGATATCTGGGCGGATCAGCGCTATTGCTTCCTTTATCAGGGCAGACAAGGCGGCCCTCTTGTCCTTAAACCTGTCTATCATGCCCTTGACGCAGTCACAATGGGCAATCCTTCCGTTCCGGATAGTCTCGATGGCTGCCATGGCCACGCTCAGATTTACGTCTCGCGTCTTCCTACACACCACTGGGTAGGCCTCGGCTGCATTACTCATCCTCTCAATGTTCTCCTTGAGGAAGTTCATGCCGCTCAGTCTTTCTTTCCAGTCAGGATGGTCAAATTCAAATTCTCCAAGGTTTACATGCTTTTTTGGAAACTCGATGCTTTTCAGAGCCTCCTTTAAGTCCTTAAGAATAATGGGCTTTACGTTTTCGATGAACCTGAAGATCCCGTCGAAGAAAATGTGTGAGAGAGTGATGGTCAGCGCCATGGCCTCTGACTTCACGTCTTTGTCGGCGCTGCCGAACAGGAGCTCCAGCTTAGAGCAGACCTCTTCGGAGAGGATGCGCTTCCACTCCTTGGAACTGAACAGCTCAATGTTGCTCCCAATCAGGCTATTGACCTTCGCAACGCATGAAGAGACCACTTTGGGATTCTTGTGGGAAAAGGTCTCGGAAAGCCCCACGACCACACCCTGGCGATCATTCGGGAACACGTGGTCAACTAGGTCCGAGAGCTTTGCTTTGATGCTCGACTTGCTCTGGGCAAACTGGCCGTACAGAGCGGCTATTTGGCTGTTGGACAGTGGCTCTGGAAAGCTCAGAAGAGAGGTAAGAGCAGCCTCTAGGGCAACGGCGAGGGTCTCGTTCTGTAGGTGCCCAACAAACTCCGGAAATTTGTTGATTTGCTGGTATGCCAATACCCTATTTTTAAAGTTTTTGGAGGTTATGAGGCCTTGGATGCTGTCTTGGGACGGCTCAGTTGGAACCTCTTCGACTCTTTCTTCCATTGTTAGGGTAAAATTTTTGCCTTATGAGGGTGTGTGAGCGGTATGTAACAGATCCAAAATCGTATTTATTATGCATGTGAGTGTATATTGTTGCAACACCGCGGCAGTGTGTGATATGGCTGCTGGTCCTACCGGTCCGTTATTTGGCATTTTTTAAAAATTTTGCACGGGCACCAAAATGCTGCGAAAGAGGATCCAGGAACGGAGTGAGTATCTTCGGTCGAGAGAGGCACATATAAGTGCACAGGACAAGAAGCAGCAGCTCCAGGATGCCCTCAAAACTAACTCTAGGATCCCACACCACCTCAGAGGAGAGGCCAAAGATCTGCTGGATGAGATAATCTACGGGACAAAAGAGGAGGAGGTGGTTCAGCCGCCACCAAACATAGCTGTTACGACGTCACATTCGCCGTCTTCGTTTCTGAAGTCGTTCACGAAGCACCTTTCGCTCGTGTTCAACGGATCCCATCTGATGAGGGGAGGAATGTCCGAGGACGAGCTGTCCAGCTACTGCCGGTCACAAGGAGTGACGCACTTAATCATGTTCAAGGAGACCAAAGGAAACCCTTCCTCCATGATGCTGTGCAAGTATCCATACGGTCCGACATATCACTTTTCTCTTTTCAGTGTCAAGTACCAGAGGAGACTGAAGTCCATGGGGGAAAAGGCTTATTTGGTGATAGATGGGATGGACAGCGACCTGGGGAAGCGGCTGAAAACGACACTCTCACTTTGTTTTCCAAAGGTCACTGATGCCAGTCGGCTTGTGGCACTTGTGAACAAGAATGGCACAGTGGCCTTTAGGCACTACCTGATTGAGCAGCGAAGGCTTGTCAAGGAGTGTGAGTTTGATATGAAGCTGTTCAAGGTTGTAAACAGTACCTTTGACATGGACGGAGATGTCGACTTTACTCTCAAATCCTTTATGAACAGTGCAAACATCGATGTTCTGTCCGAGAAAAAATAAACTCACATACCTAGACTGGTTTTTGCGGATATTTCAACGATGCTGTTTCTGTGACGGTGCGGGACTCAGAGAAAGGCAAACACCTCTGTCCTTATTTTATTGTGTTATATCATTTATAGATTATGTTTATGCTAAAATTTTTCGTGCCCTTAATGGATAAGTTGGACAAACTGAACAGTAAATTTTTAATAGTTCCAAAGATCCTGTACCTGTCTCTGTCAGCCGCGTTCTACACATTCCACCAGTTTAGGGGACAGTTTATCATCGAAAGGTACAACATGGAGAAGAGTTCCCTTGGGTTCTATCTGAGCATTCCCCAGTTTATTTCGTTTTTTTCGAACCTGTACATTGGTGCCATTAATGACAGATCCGGGAAACAGAAGCTCCTGATTCTTGGGCTTCTGGTGGCAAGTGCCGGGTTCTTCCAGACATTCTTCTACACTTCCAGCCTGACGACGTTCTGGATCAACTACACAGCCTACTTTTCCCTTCTTTCTGCCACGCTTCCGCTGATGGACAAGGTGATGCTTGACTATGTTTCCGAGATCCCCGGGATGGGTGCTAAGGCCTTTGGGTCCCAGCGGATCTGGTCCACATTTGGGTATCTCCTCACGAACTTCTCAGTCGAGCACATTATTGCAACAAGCGACCCGAATGTCCAGAACTTTGACCGGATGCAGTACTTCAACCTCCTGGCTGTCGCCGTTTCTGGCGCACTGATATTTGCTTTTGTGCAGAATCTCCCAAGGCGGGCATCCTCAAGCAACTATTTCAGTTCCATGGGATCTCTTCTCCTCAATTTCGAGTACATGTATTTTATTTTCATCATTCTCCTGTGCGGCATTTCCAGGGCCTTCATGACCAGCTATTTGGGAATATACTATTCGAAGGTGCTCAAGTTCAATGAGCAGTCGAATACTCTCCGCCTGTTCTGGCCGCTGAACAAACTGGCCGACCTTGGATATGACCACAAGCAATCCACCTCCACATTCTTTGGCGTCGCTCTGGAGCTCATCATTTTCTACAACTCCTCATTCATTACCGATAAGCTGGGGCTGCTGTGGCCGATTCTACTCTCCCAAATTTTCCAGGCTCTGAGGTTTGTTTGCTACTACAACCTTTCCTACGAGAACCCGAACTCGTTTGCCTTCTGCTGCATGACTGAGCTCCTCAAGGGCGCCAACTACAGCTTGATACACACCTCTGCCCTGCAGCTTGCCAACAGCTTCAGCCCACCTCATCTGCGCACTACCTCCCAGCTAATCTACAACGGGACCTTTGTTGCCATTGGCACGGTTGCCTCGGGGGTGTTTTTCAAGAGCTACTTTAGCAAGGGCACTGATGATGTCGAGCAGTCGTACTCCGAATTTAAGTCTGCATTCCGGGCAAACATCATCTTCTCGCTTGTTGGCATTGCCTTCTTCCTCGCAAAATATGCCATCTACGAAAACCTGCTGTTCAGCAGGGCCAACACCGAGAGGAAGCTCAAGTCCATTGAGAGACAGGCTCAGCAGGAAGATGAGGTCAGCCAGCAACCAAGAGCTGTGGAAGTAAAATAATTTCTGGTATTCGTTTTGGTGTTTCTCTCGCTGAGGATTTCAAAGACTATTGTTGTGTAAAATCGGGTGAAATTTGCGGGCCATGGAAATTGAAAGCGGGCTGAAAATTTACTACAGGGATATATTCCCACTGGAGCATCTCTTCAGGATCCTGGAGATCTCTGAGACGCGGGAGATAGCGTTTTTCAGCAACCACAATACGTATCTGCGGTATCTGACATTTGACACAGTCGAGTCTTTTCGGGACAAGATCGTCCAGATAAGTCCCAAAAAGATAGATGTGGGGTCTGTCTATGACATAAGGCCGGCAAAGATGAATGGGGCCACGGCAGTTGCCAAAGAGCTGGTGTTTGACATCGACCTTACAGACTATCCCCGGAGATGCTGCCAGGACAAGTGCGTGTGCGAGAAGTGCTACGAGAAGATAAAGTGTGCGGTGAAGCTGCTTGACTACATCCTGAGGAATGAGTTTGGGTTCAAGAACTACGGGTTTGTCTTTAGTGGCAGGAGAGGGGTACATTGCTGGGTACTTGACTTCAAGAGCATGCCCAACTCGGTGCGGAATGATATCTTCAAGTACTTCCAGTCTGTGATAGACAAGCATCTCTATGTGCAGGAGTATAACGACATCATGGAGGAGTTTGGGGATGGGAATCTAATTGACGAGTACTTTGTCAGAATTGACAAGCAGGTGACTGTCACGATGAACCACTTGATAAAAATGCCGTTCTCGGTGCACCCAGAAACCATGCGGATATCCATTCCGCTCGATCCTGCACACATTACGGAGTTGAAAGACATTCCTGGCCTGCTGCAGGTCATAGCCGACCCAGGAATCATGGACCTGTATGTCGAGATACTGAATAAGTGGAGAAGCAGCTAGACGGGCGACGTTCTGGAGACGCTGTGGGCACATGTGCTATGCAGTCTCAATAAATTTATTGTGCATCCACGGCCTCGGTCTTGTATAACACGGGGCCGATCCACTTCCACGTGGTCTTATTGTTCTCATCGGCCTGCTTCTCGACATTCGAGTTTTTTTCGACGATGCTCTTGATAAACGGCCACACGTCGTCCTTGATGTCAAGTGCATCCTTCATCTGCTCCTCGTAGACGTAGGGCTTGAACTGGGACGACTTGACTGACATCATGATCTGCCTGTTGAGGATGTCCAGGATGTCCTTGGAGATGGAAAGGGCCTGAGCGTTCAGCATTCTGGCCTTTCTTCTCCTACCCAGCCAGAACTTCAGGGACACAAACATAGCAAGAAGTGCGACCGAGACCTTAAGCAGGACAAAGGCGTAGAATCGGAAAAAAACACGAACACTCACCTTGGCATTCTTGGCTTCGATGAAGTCACCAGTGACGACGACCTTGTTCGACTTCAGTAGCCCCGAAACAACCTTCGGATCAGATGTCAGATGCGACAGCCTGATCCTGCGAGACTTCCCGAACCCGTAGTTAAAGTCGCCTCTTAAGTATTCAAGCATTTTTATGCAGTCATCGATCTTGCCCAGAAGCTCCTGCTCTCTTCTGTTGTCGACAACGCAAATATCCACCAGGCCCCTCACCAGCTTGTAGCCATCGTCGCATACGAGATGTCCATTCTGGAGGCTGGCATGGGGAGGAACAGGGATACATATAGATAGTCCTGGCCTGCAATAAGGGCAGAAGAACTTGAAATAGGCGCAGCCTATGGCAAATACCAGCAGGAGCACCTTCAATGCCCAGTGGCTTCCCCCTGTGGGCTTGACATTCTTAGGCGCAGGTGCCTGGTGCACATCTGTCAAGCTCTTTTCGGAAACAATGGAGTCGTTAGTCCTGCTCTTTGGAGGAGCAACAAACGAATGCTGTCTGGAATCAGGCACCTCTCTATATGAAGTGGAGTTGATCCCAGAGATGCTTTCAGAGCCGGCGCTATCCTGTGGACTGCGAGATAGCATGCTAGAGTCTGCAGGTTCTGCCTTTGCCGCCCGCTCACTTTGGAAAATATTTTCGGAGCTAAAATTCTTTTTGAGATAGTCTATCTTATCGTGAATGTTTTTCTTATAGGCCTCCAGAATAACGCTTTTAAGAGCAGTGAGAGGAGGGATTTCCTCCACATTGTTCTCCGACATTATCTGCCTGAGTTCTTGTTTTGTTAGTTTCGAGTAGTCGAAGCCCTTAGTCAGATACTCGTCCTTTGTTATTTTATATGCGGACATATGGGTGGGTAAAATGTTTTTGGAGATTTATTGAAGAATGGAGCACGAGACGGCACAAGAGCCTGAGCCCACCGACGGGGTTTCGTGTTCCGTGCCTGACACGACAGAAACCTTGGGTGGAAGTTGCCGCTGGTTGGTCTGAGCAAAGGGCATGGGTGGCAAAAAGATGGAAAGTACAAGGATCGAACTCGTGACCTCTTACATGCTAAGCAAACGCTCTACCACTGAGCTAACTCCCCTCGCGAGAGCGGGGAAGCATGATAAAGACTCTAAACGTTGTGAGATGAATTCTTTCCCACTATCCATAAAGCACCATTATTGAGGCTTGCCTATCACAGGAGGGTAGAGTAGGCTGCATGCTAGCAACACCACGCACAAGCACCAGATTCGGTGCCGAATTACACCCCATACAAATATGCACTAGCATTTCCGGCAGAGGATGCGTGGCGCAATGGTAGCGCATCGGTCTTCGGAACCGAGGGTTGTGGGTTCGAATCCCGTCGCATTCGTATTTTGCAAAAGCTCTTCGAACGCTTTATTGTAGCTACATCTGTCACAACAACAGAAGGAGGGCAAAGTTGACAGCAATCTGGACTATTGTGCCCAGAACCACCTCGATGGGTGTGGAGTATTTTCGAAACATCATCAGCAGCTTGATGCTGTCGCCGACTCCCCAGATCGCAAATAGCTCCTTTGGCTTGTCCTTCTGGTTTGAATATAGGTCCAGGTGCAGGAATGTTATGGCCAGGTCTATCACCACCGAGATCGGGACAAACATGTAGCTCAGCCCAAGGGTGGTGAGCACCTGCAGGATGCAAACAAGGAGACAGATTGCCGGGACTATGCTCCTGTAGTACCATCTATGTGAGTGTATGAGCCCAAAGAGAGACGGTATGTCTTGCCCTTTCCGCTGTGCGTGGAGGCGAAGGAGATACAGGTGGACAAAAATGGCAACACAGAACTGGCATTGCAGCACAAAGTCGAGGCTGTTTGACTTATGCGAGAACAACTTTAGGATGAAGCTGAATACGGCTAACATGCTCAGCCCGGGGTTGTATGTTGGCACCCCTTTGTAGATCTGCGGAATAAATCCAACCACTGGTCCGAGAATAAACCCAGTGTCTAAAATAGTACTGTACATGGGGTAAGAATTTGAACAGAAAATAACATGATGGCTTGGTGCAAAATTTGCACCACGGGGCTGGCTCGTTGTTTGGCCAGCGATGGCCATTCTACTCTGGCTTCGTGCGGTTGTAGTTGCCTTTCTGATAGATGACTAATGCCTCGGCCTGCTACCAAGATGCTCTTGCATATTATTGTGAAAAAAATATGCACCCATGCTTCCTTTTCAGCCAGTCTCGAACCCATTTGGACAAAGCGGAAACGAGCAGCAGAGTCTATTTGGACAGCAAAGCAACCAAGTGCCTGGCACAGCAAACCAGATAGGGGGCTCCTTTGGTCAACCCTCTCAGCCGCTGTTTGGGGCACAAAATACAAACCCGCTGCAGGGAAAGCCATCAAGTCCATTCAGTCAAGCGCAGACTCTTGGCACCGGCTTCACAGGAAGCGGCATGGGCCTAGGAACGACTGGGGCGGGACAGCAATGCAGCCCATTTGGGCAGCCCAGCACTACCCCACAGCAACCTAGTTCTGCACCGCTGTTTGGACAGCCTAGCATTGGCGGGAATGCTTCTCAGTTTGGCCAGTCCACCACAGCATCCCAGTTTGGCCAACCAGCAAACAGTGGCACCATTTCCCAGTTTGGTAATCTGGCCCCTCCGGCAGCCCCATTATTCGGGCAGAATACATCTGTCTCTCAGCCTGCTGCCCCTCCAGAAGAGAGCAGAGTGCAGCCTCCTGCTGAGAACGACTCGGTAATGGGAAACCACAGCACCCTTATCTCCTCCATCAAGGATAATAGTGTGAATCTGTACAACCTGACGTTGCAGGAGATTCTCGACCGCCATACCATGATACTGGAGAGCAACATCAAGGAATTTGAGAAGGATGCAGAGAGTGTCTTCGAAAGAGATCTACAGCTCATCCAGAACAAAAACAATTTTATGAGCATACAGAACAAGATTGCAGAGGAAAATACTAAGCTGGAGGAGCTAAGCGAGGCCTTGGACTTTTTTGAAAAGCGCCTGGGGGAGGTTGAGCTGGGGGACCAGACCGAGATGGGTAGAGTGATTGAGGATTTTGAGGCCATCTGCGACAAGTTCTACAAAAAGGTCGAGTCGTTTAAAGATGAGCAGGACGAGGTTCTAGACCTTGTCAACGAAAATTACGAAATCATCGAGTCCATCGACAAGAAGCTTGACTCCCTTGCCAAACTTCGCAAGATTAAATAATTTATAGCACTTTAGCAGTGGCTCTACCTGACCTGATGGAGGCACTAGCCTAAGGTAGGCTGCAGGATGGCAGTGTCCCACACCTGGAGCGATGAGCTGCCCAGATCGTTTCCTGAGGAAAACTTCTAGAATAAAATTTGAATTTTCTAGAACATTTTTAAAATAAAAAGTTGTTGGAATTTGCCGCCATGAACATCGGAATTGACATTGGGTCGACTAAGACAATCATTTTCAGCACCCTGGAAAATGGGACGAATGTCAACGATGAATTTGGCAGGAGAGAGATACCCACGGTTGTTGAGAAGACCAAACCAGTAAGGACTTTTGGCAAGGGCGTCTGCAGCGACTCGCTGGAAAACTTGAAGCTGAGGAGGAGGTTTTTCTTCGGGAACCTCCTCAACAAGGAGAGCCAAGAGGATCTTCTGATGTTCCTGAACTACCTCGACCGCACCGTCCGGCTCACCTGCAACTACAGGAGTGCCGCTCTGACCATCCCTGAGTTCTTTGGAGAAGAGGAGAAACAGGTTCTCAAGTCGATTGTCAGCATTAGCGACTTGCGTGTATCCACATTCATGACGCATCTTACAAGTGTGGCTGCCTGTGCAGCCCTAAGGAATCTTCAGATTGCCCAAACATTTATGATAATCGACTGTGGATTCTCCAAGACCTCTGCAGGCCTCTTCAGCTTTGTGGACTGCAAGCTGGTACCCTTGAGGCGGTGGACCATTCAGAAGGGTGCCCGTGACTTTGACGAGGCAGTCTATTCGATCCTCATCCGAAACTATGCTCTTCCCGACTCGTCCATTACCAGGGAGAAGCTGTCGAAGGAGGTGAACACAATCAAGAGGGGACTGAACTCGCTCGATCACGTCAAAACCAGAATGCTTACCGAGGACTACCAAATAATGAACATGGAGATTCAGAGAGAAGAGTATCTCTCTGCTGTCGGGCCCGTTCTGGACGAGTTGAAGTGCTTTTTCAGGACTGTGCGCGATGAGTCTGAGTTTAATGGATACATCGAGGTTGTTGGAAACAACTCCAATAATGCATATATTCAGGCCATTCTGCAGGACTTGTCGTACAACACCACTCTCAGCACCTCAGAATCGGCTGCCCTGGGGGCCTGTCTCGGCCTTGGTGTTAACTCTAGGAAGCTCAACTACAGAGTGGAAGAGATTATAGGCTACGATATCTTTGTTAAGCTTGAGGGCGAGAATGTGAAGCCCACGAAGGTGTTCGATTACTCGTCACTTGTCGGCTCTGACCCGATGAAGATCAAATACCACAGGAGGGGCTCCTTCAACTTGGAGGTCTTTGAGAACAATCGAAAGGTCGGTGTGATCAGGATCACAAAGAAGGAGACCGAGAATCCCGAGAATGTGACGATTTCTGTCCGCATTGGGCCCTTCATGACTGTGGATGTGCAGGGCGTGGAATGCGAGAGTGAGTGCTCGTTTGTGTACGACACCTTTGGGCTTACCGAGGAGGAGAAGGAGAAGATCAAGAGCATCGAGGACTCGTTCAGGAGCGTGGAGATGGAGAAGAAGCTCATGGCCGAGATGAGGAACTATACCGAGAATTTCCTGGACTCGTTTGACACGTCGATAAAGCGGGTGTTTCCAGATCTGCTTGATGCCGACGACATGGCCTCCATTGATCGGATACGGGACGACTTCTTTGACTCGTCGATACCGGTATCCTCGCTACAGGAGGAAGAGGCTGTCAAGGCCAAGGTTTTTGGGTCTCTCGATTTCGTTGCGAACAAAATAGCAGAGAAGGCCAGGGCCATTAGAAGCGAGGCAGAGGAATGTCTCCGCCAGGCCAAGGATCTTGAGTTCAAGTACAACAAGTCGTCTGTCAAATCTGTAAAAACCCTGACACATCGTCTAAAGCTTTTTTGCGACTCATTCAAGCTGGATCTGGAGTCTGTAGTGAAGTACGATCCGTCGGTTATTGATGGGCTGAAGGGGGAGATTTTGTTTGCCATTGCTCAGGCAAGGCTGGAGCAGGACGAGGAGATAAAGAAGGAGGCCCAGCTACGTGACAATACAGCCAGCAAAGATTCTGCAGGAGACCGTTGTAGTGACACCGAGGCCAGTGAGAATCTCGACGAGAAAACCGAAGCTTCCCATTAAATTTTATTTTTCGATCTTTTCTGCGAGAGGGTTTTTAGCCAGCACCCGATGAGAAAGCCGGTGGGCGTTTCGATCAGGAGATGTGGGCTAGACGGCCCGCCTATGATTTCTGGCCAGTAGGTGCAGAACTTCAACCACCAAGCACAGGGTTCAGATGTCGTATGCCACAGGGTCTAGCTCTGAACCATCTCCTTTTTTTTCTTGCCAGAGCCCACTTATAAAAAAATTATTTTGCCCCTGTATAATGCAGCTCTTTGGCAGGACAATTCTCACACTTGTAATCTCGCTCGGAATGGTCTTTTGCACTGCAGCAGAGGAGGCGCTTAAAACATCGATAGAGGACGAAAGATTTGATGCGATTAACGCAATGATAAATAGCAACGCCAGCAACAAGGACATTTCAAACTACATCAACGGACTGACTTCCCAAATCATTGACCGCTTGGCCCCTTACATTGCCGACTTTCTTGCCATACAGCAGGGAAAGGTGGACCAAGCTGAGCTTAAGAAAAACATGCTTAACATGGCCTATGTCCAGGGTCTTGTAGCGCAGCTATCGGAATGTAAGGAAAACGGTGAAAAGATTCTGGCTCGTGTGGCGGCCGAGCTCCCCGGTCTTTGTAGCGATCAAGAGACCAGGGGGGTGCTTGAGAATGCAAAGGTTTTCAAGAAGTTCCATGAGGTTATATCCAATCCCGCCAACCAGATCGGAGGTATTGAGATGATTGCCAGCCGGCCGTCCGAGATCAAGGAGTCTGCTATGAGGGAGCTTGTACTTGCCTTCATACAAGATTTCCATGGTTTGGTTACTTCCAAGTCCGACATTATTGCGTACAAAAATGGAGAGAAGCTGGCTCTAGACCGGGAAATCGCTAGCCTGGAAAGCTCCAACAAAACGCTCCTTTGGATTCTGAGCGGCTTTCTTATTTTGATTTTCATTGAGTTGGTGTTGTTATTTTTCCACCGAGGAAAAGCTGGCCAATAAACACATTTCTATTTTCTAACTTTCGAGTATCGGACAGTATTCTGCTGCTCTTAGCGGCTTATGAGTAAGACAACATCGAATCATGCTTTATTATGGTTACACCTTCAGCTCCAACGGGTCGCACGGCTTGAGCAGCCTGAATTTAACCAGGCTATCGTAGAGTTTGATGGTTTTGGTGAACACCAGGGTGGCAAGCAGCACAAGAATCAGGATAAGAATCACTTTTGTCGGTGTGTCAGTGCTTAGCTGGTAAACGATATTTGAGTACTTTGGTATAAGCTTTTCATCTATATCATACTTGACTATTTTCCTATCGCCGCTGCTCAGGATTCTCTTTTTGATGACAAAGATGTCTCTGAACCTGCTTCTGTCGACGCTTTTCGACTCGATTGAGGATGCGATCTTATCTCTTACCTCTGAGTTCATGTCGTCCAGCTGGTTGTCCAGAACACTGTTGATGTTCTCCATGTCCGTGGTTACCTTTTCTCTCATCACGGACTTCATGGGCAGACCGCTTCCACCGCGCCTGGCGATCTGGGGATCTTCCTTCGGAGAATATACAGTGCCAAGTGCAGAATCCAGGTTGAAATTGGCAGTGCTTTCAGCCAACAGCGATTTTTCCTCAACGGAGTCCAGATTGTCGAGAAGATCGTCTTTGAACACCGTGCTGTCATCGGCAAAAAGGCCGACAACAAGCCCGACCAGGTGGAAGACCATAAACTTCTTTCTTCGGGATTTTTATATACCTTTTGAAACAAATCTCCAACGCGTTTCAGGAGCATGCCACTGGCGATGCCCAGTTGTAAAGGCCTCTATGTACGATAATTGCAGGGTAGGGTCTACCAGATGTATCCAGCGGATATCGCCAGGACAGTTGCCGAAAACAAGGAGAGGAAAAATTAGTATTTATTAAGAGCTAGTAGCAGCTTCTGTCTGGCCTACAGGCGCAGGTGCAGGGGTGTCTCCAGCTTGTGGATTAGCTGAGATAGGTGTGTTGCTTTGGGAACTTGATGATTGCTGGCTTTTGCTGGACTGCTCTTCGCTGGTGGATGACGGAGCAACATGGCTTTCTCCAACAGGCCGCTGGACGGTGCCTGTTGGGTGGATCTCCATAACAGAAACAGAAGGGGCATCAGCCATCTCCATCTGGCTGCCGGTGACCCCCTTTATTTCCTGTCCGATATTTTCTCCAGTTTCTGGAGATTGCGAGTACAGGAAGTAGATTGTGTAGGACTGCAGAGCAATAATTATGAGGTTAAGAAGGAAGCCAAACATGTCCATCGAGCTCCGTTTCCAAGAAATAGAAAAGTTCGAAACACGTTTTACAATTTGAAACGGATTTTATCAACCAGTATCGCCACACACACGGTTATAAATAGGACAAATGCCACGATCAGATTCCTGTTCTCAGCCCGCTCAATTTTCAGGCTGTTTTCGAATTTTTTTCTGGCATCAAGGATTGCCTTCTCGATTTCTCCGGAAGAATAGTCAAGGCTTATCAGCTTAAGGGTGCTTTTCTCTAGGATCTTCTGGTTGGTGTCTGCAAGCGAGAGCTGTCTGTTGAGCAGCTTCAGGGTTTCCACCCCGGCTTTTTCTTCTGGATCCTCTTGTGTTTCCTCTGGTAGTTCCTTGTTTTCTCTAATGATCTGCAGGAGCCTAGACCGCCAGGCCTTGACTCTCTGGGCTGTCTCCGGCGTTACAAGTTCTTTCCCGTACAGAATATGCTCGTAGGCGCTTATCTGTGACTGTATGTGCTTTATAAATGCCTTCAGAGCGGCCTGGGATTCTATGTGTGGGTCTGCCAGCGCTTCATCGATTTTTTTATCCATACAGGGGAAGACGGCCGAGTTGTTTATTTAGTGCCTTGATGGCCTGAGTATTGCATTGCCCTCGGTGGTCTCCGGGGCCAAGAAACACCTGGAAAGCGATCCACGGAAATAATCACTTATTTATTGGCTCTTCGAACAGATACTCGATGGGGAGGCTGTAACAGATCATCCCCTGGTCGTTTGGCGGGAACTGATCAAAAATGGCCTTGATGTCGGCTTCTGAGAGAGCACCATCTCCAGAGCCAAGAATCCGCTTGAACTCGGAGGCCTTGATATATCCTGTGTCCTCGGGATCGTAGTATCTGAAGGACTCCTCGATCCTTTCTCTGGTTAGCTCCTGAGACTCGGCCTTTTTTGCTATGGCCTTGAACTCCTCGAGGTCAATGTGCGATTCATGGACACAGTCACTCTCAAACCCGTCCTCTACGAGATATCCTACACAGCGGAGCGCTGAAACCAGGCTTCTTGTGGGCATTCGGCCAGACTCGTCCGAGAATATTGTAAAAACCTTCTCCAGTTCCTGTTGCATCTGAGGCATTAGGGTGGAAAACAAAAGTGAATATCAAGAAATATTTAATCGCTCTGTATGACTGGGAGGAGGCTGCCGTTGTTGCTGCCTGATGCAAACCAAATAAATACCAGCTTTTATTGCTCTTCCTCGCCCTCAAAGTAGGTTACTATGATGTTGTATGCCTTCTGAACAACGACGTTGTTCTTTGAGTCCTGCAGATCCTCTATCTCATCGACCAGCTTTGTGTCAATAAGTATTTGGACGACTGGGTTGGAGCCAAACTTCTGCTTGATCTTCTCGCCGGCCTCGAGGGCATAGCGTATCGAGTCCAGAATCTGTGCCTGGATCTCAGGAATGTTATTGACCGCATCCAGATAGTTCTGGAGTACCGAAATAATCTGGTTGTCGAGGAGCTGCTGAAGGTACTGGGGAGCCTTGATGCAGAAAAACAGCATGTTCAAGATCGCAAAGCTGGCTTCCTTTCTTATGTACAGCTCGTATCTGCTGACCGAGTCGATAAGCAGGCCAAACAAGTCACTTTCAAGCACATAAACTATCTGAGAATGTGATCCGGCTGTGACGTTTGAGAGGAGCCAGCAGATTTCCTTCCGGATGCGCGGCAGCTTCTTGGTGTCATAGAAGTAGAATATGGGGTTGAGGAACTGCAGAAACCCAAGCTGGATGACAACATCGGTCTGTGCCTCGGTCCCAGTAACAATGTTACCAAGCATTCTTATAATTGGGAAGACTGCATATCCACAGATCTTGGATAATCGGTGGTCGTAGTCCCCATTCTTGAGCTGCCCCGCGAATGCGCTCATCAGGCTGTGGCACCTCTGGATGATTGGAGACCGAATGACACGATCAGTCAGGTCAGAGTCTGCATCCACCAGGTACGAGAGACACCAAAAACAGTCCGCAACGATATCTGCATCGTTGAGCTGGATCACCTTCTCGATGACCTCCAGCGACTTTCGCATGTTTTCGGCAGTTGGAAGCGGGTTGCGGCCCCTGTTGAGGTTGGAAAGCAGCCACACTAGATTTCTAAGTATCTTGATGTGCTCGTTCGAGGCATTGAATTTCTCAATCAGCCCAATAATTATTGGAAGCGCCCCGGTCTCCAATATAACATCCCGCAGCTCCTCACTATCCCCCGCAATGTTTCCCAGGGCCCACACACTCTGGTCCACGAGCAGATCGTCGTTTTCTGTGATCATCTTCACCAAGAACGGAACAGCCCCAAGCCTGACGACATACTTCGTCTGGTCAGTGGTTCCAGATGCAATGTTGGTGATCACCCATGCCGACTCAAACCTACACTTCGAGCACAATGGATTGTCTCCAAACGGTACATAAAACGACTGGTCGAGAAGCTCGACAAACCTGGGCACAATGCCAGAGTCTATAATGTCCTGGATCGGGGGATTAACCTCGACGCTCAGCTGGGTTCTGCACTCAAAGGCTCCCCTGTAGATGTCCTCAATGCCTTGTGAAAAAAGTAAATTTTTCGAATTTTCAAATGAGGTGTTCGTCTCACTGGCTTTCGCAGAAATCCGTTTTTTGTTCAGAAGCTCTTCTGTGCGTTGCCTCCTCAGCTCAACCTGCTGCTCCTCTCTTCTTCTCCTCTGTGTGCTAGAGTCCTTGTCTCCAAACATATAGGATCGGCTCATCGGGGATAAATTTTTAAGGAAATTATCAAGCGTGAGTGAGCCACAAGGCTCGCTGGCTGTACATCCAGGAGGAGACTGCCAACAGCCAAGAGGGGCACGGCCACAGTTTTGGTGGCTGCAAGACCAACAACGATGCTCAAACCCGAAAGCTCTGTGCCACCTTAGGTACACACTACGACCCCTACACGGTGTGGGCACCGAACACATACGAAAACCACAATTTAATTTGAGTCTATCACCTCAGAGGACCACTGCCCCTATAAAAAGTAGTCTGGTATCTTAGAAACCGCATAGTCATCAAACTTGGCCGGAGAAGGATCAAACTGGGTAAAGTCGTAGTTCCCCTCCTCATCCATTTCCATCAGGGATGCAAAATTTCCACATCGGTAGCAGTAGTTTGGGGCACTAAATATTGTGACGCATTCCTTGTCGTGGTTCCAGTTGTACCCCTCGTTGACAAGCTGGTGCCCCCTGCAAATCAGCTTGAGATTATTTCTCTGGTTAAATGTCTCTGTTATATCGGGCCCAAAGGTAAATCCAGCCCCCCGCGGCGAGGATCCCCACCCACACTTCTCGTCGGGGTCAGACCACAAGATATCGCACATCGTTCCCTCGTGGGGAACCTCAACCTTTCTATCCAAGCTCTTCAGCTCATCCAAAGTACTGAAGGATGGGCTCAGCCCTCCATGACAGCAAAAAGTGTCGTTGTTGACAACCGCAGCAATGGGCAGGTAGTCAAACAGGTCGGTATACATCTTCCAGACATTCGAGTTGCCATACTTCCGGACACATTCGTCAAAAAACCCGTACACCTGTGTGATCTGTCTGCTCTCGTGGTTTCCTCGGAGTAGCCAGACTCTGTCAGGGTACCGAATCTTGAGGCAGAGCAGGAACGACAGAGTCTCTACTGAGTGAAATCCCCTGTCGACATAGTCTCCCATGAAAAGATAGTTCGTATACGGGGGCATGCCGCCTATTTTCAGAAGCTCAAACAGGTCATAGAGTTGTCCATGTATGTCTCCACAGATTGTTACTGGCGAAGGCACCGAAACAACATTGTCCTCCTTTATAAATATGTCAGTTGCCAGGTCGCATATGGCCTGCACCTCATCCTCTGTTGGTATTTGGCATTTAGTTAGTTTTAGAATTATGTCTTCAATCATGGGTCGATAAATTTTTGAAAATTTAAAAGTTTTGGCCGGGGTTAACCTATATCTAAGCGTGGGCTGTGGGATACAAGCCTGGGCAGTTTCTTGGGATGCGGTCTTCGTATTGGTACTGCTTATGCCCCAGCTCAAAAAACCTTAGCTAGACAATTCGACTACAGACAAATAAATCCTCGAAACCAGCAAGGTCTCCCACCAAATGCTTCTATCAAGGTTCTGGACTCAATGCTATATGCAGAATATCTGTCTGTCTGGGGCACGCCCAAAGAATCTTCTGTATGACGGACGGGCTTGTTTCTTGTTTGTTGAGGGGCTGGTCCCTGGAATTGAGTACCCGGGGTGTGGAATATGCATGACCTCCGACTACCATTATGGATGAGCCCATACCCCCAGGATATTCGGGATGTCTGCCTAAGCATCTCTAGCCATAGCATGAACAAGTAGTTTGCGATGCTTGTCCATTGAGACTAGCAAATGCATTCCGAATTGTAATGTTTTAAAAGTTTTTTTTTTCACCCTTTTAGGATATAGAAAATGAAAACAGCAACAAACTCAAACTCTTTTGGCAGAGTCCTCTGCAGAGCTCTGGCATCGAACAGAGCATTCCAAATTGTTATTCCGGTCATCCTCATGATGATTTTTGTCAACAGCATGCTGGACATTCGCACCCAAAGCCTATTTACTGACATCATCAAGATAATAGACAGCAAGCACTCGGGAGAGGGTACATACTCGGGATTAAATGAGCATTTTGGGTGGTGTCTCAAGTTTTTGATTCTCCACTACTCCCTATCCCAGCTGATCGACTACATGGTGAATGTGTTTGCTCTTCTTGTTTACAAATCTTTCCTGCGGGAATCTGTCCTGCAGACCACGGGGCTGGAGTACTGTGACTTCCACTCCCAGGGTAGCGCAATCATACAGGAGACCATAATCAGGTCCAGCAAGGCAGCAAGATACTCTGTCACAATACTGCTGTTCGAGCTTCCAAAGTCCGTCATAACCTCGGTCATGGCAATGATTGAGATTTTTAGCCAGCTGCGATTCGACTATTCGATCATCTTCACATGCTTGGTCCTACTGGCCACGCTAGTTGCTCTGTTTATTGCAATCTATGCGTACAGGAGAGACAGGCACAACATATCTCTGTTTAACAAGTCGCTCGATCCCCTTTCCGACATCCTGTCTAACTTCGATGTAATGAAGGCCTTCAACAAGGAGGAGCACGAGATCGGCACGTACGGCCGGGCACTGTCTCCATACGTCAATACAGTCAGGGGCTACTACCTCGAGAAGAACATACTTCTTTTTTTCCAGAAGCTTGCACTCTTTCTTCCGCAAATATTCATTTTTTACAGCGTCCTTGGAAATGGGGACATCTGGACCGTCCTGAGACGAAGGGACAAGGTAACCATACTCAGCTACAACACACTTTATCTGAAAATAAAGTCCCACATCGTCAAGTTTAGGAACAGCATTTTCTTGGTTGTTAAGAAGTCAACGGAAGTCAAGCTGGACCTACAGTTCAAGAAGGGGCAGGCCCAGCCTGAGCCACCGATGCCAAGCTTTAATCACTCGATACGGCTGAGCAATGTCGATCTCTATGCTGGAAATAATCTTGTGCAAAAGGGCCAGTCCTTTGTAATCAACAAGAACGACAAGGTGGCAATCACGGGAACCAATGGTGCAGGAAAGTCTGTTTTCCTCAAGACCCTCCTGAAGTTTTTCAGAAACGAGGGGTCCTTGTACATCGATGACACTTTGATAGGCGACATTTCTGATAAGAACATGCGGGGGCTGATTTCCTATGTCCCCCAGGACCCGCACATTTTCAATAACACGGTGCTATACAATCTGGCCTATTCACAGCAGGACATGGATGTAGAGGAGATCTACAGGTTGTGCGAGGAGTATGGGGTGCACGAGTTTTTCAAGAACATGAAGGAGGGCTACCACACCATGGCGGGCGAGCGTGGCAAGTATCTCAGCGGAGGACAGAAGCAGCGAATCAGCTTTATGCGAGCGATTGTTAAGAAGGCACCCATCATTATCATGGACGAGCCGACAGCCAACATAGATAAAGCGTCCGAGGCCGATCTCATTGACAGGATCTTTACCAAGACCTCGGACAGGACCTTTATTTTGATAGTCCACAACTTTGATCTTTTGAGAAAATTTGACAAAATCCTGTACTTTACGCGAGAAGGTGTGATCTCATATGACTCCTACGATGATTTTATCAATAAAAGCATATACTAAGTCTCTTTGTAGGTGTTGTGCTTCCAATTATATGTCTATTGGAGACCTGAGGCCCTCTGAACCTGCGGATATAACCTTGTTCCTGAGTGGCAGCCTTGTCTCCTATTAAAATTTTTAGGAGAGTTCATCGCTGCAAGAGTGGGCAGCAGACGCCACGGGCAGAATGGGCCCTTCAACAATCCAGAAGCATCTTCGGGCTGTTTATTTTGCAATGGTTTATTTGGCGCCGATAATATTTTGCTTCAGGATATCTGCTTAAAAAAAGACTTAAAATGGAACCCATGAAGTTCCATATCAATATCACAGGAGAATTCGACAACATCAAGGGTCTCCGTGTGGCCCAGAAATATTATATCGACATCCAGTGCGGATCCTGCAATACACTGTATCCCAAGACCATTTTCCTTGCTGAAGAAAACTGGAGAGTTATTAAAATCAAGGAGCTAAAGGACAAGAAAGAGATGTTCAATGTAGCTGTCCAGTGCAAGAACTGCGAAAATACAATGGGAATCCTGATTCTAGAACCCGAGGAGCAGTTTGAGTTCGAGGAGGACTACTTCCTGTCCCCGGTTGTAAATGACGAAATGTGCCATATCTCCACGATTATTTCCGATAGTGCTGTGGTTAAGAACGTGGACGGCCTGATTCTTGATGCAGTAAGCAAGCAAGACCAGGTTTTCAAGAACTGTTCCTTTGACAAGAGGACTCTGGCCGAAGAAGATACAAGGGGGAAGACCATTGACATTCTCAAGTTCGACACTCAGGTCCAAGAGGTTCAATAAATTCTCTGATTCTTCTTGATATTCCTGAAGGACAGTCCACTATAGTTTCAAAATTTTACTCCTGATACCGAGGCTCGACTGTCTGGTGTCCAGTAGCTTTTACCAGTAAGGCGGTGCTTGCAGGAGCAACATCTTTCTCCTTTTAAATTTTCTCTTAGCAGAGCCGTTAATGAGCGGATCGCTGACTAGCAACCAACTAGATGGCTTTCCTGTAGATAGCAGGCGGATAAGAATATCAAATAGCAGGGCCAACCGACTAAGCCCGCTAGTGGCAAAGTATGCTGAGCTAGAGCATCTACAGCTGAAGCATGGGAGGCTGGATTCGTTACCAGACGAGATTCAGCATCTGCACAGCCTCAAAGTTCTTACACTTACATCGAACCGGTTTCAGGTATTTCCGAAGTGCATCTGCGGGTTGAGGCATCTTCGGGCGCTCAACATGACAAAAAATGCACTGAAAAGCATTCCAGACGATATTGGTCGTCTAAAGACATTGTCAAAGCTTTCTATGGACTGGAACATGCTCGGGATGCTTCCTGGATCCATCTGCTCCCTTGTGAACCTAAGGGAGATATCAATGAAACATAACGAGCTGGCCTGGCTACCCAAGGACTTTGGTAGCCTAAAGAATCTGCGGAGCATCGATTTTTCCCATAACAGATTGAGAGTCCTTCCAGACAGCATAGGAGATCTGGTAAATCTCTCCAGAATCAATCTAAGTTGCAATGCCATAGAGTGCCTTCCAGACAGTATAGGAAGCCTTAGCAAGCTGCGGGTCATGCATCTTTCCAAAAATGCTCTCGCGGACATACCCAGGTCAATTTGCTATCTAACTAACCTGTCTGTTCTTGATCTCCATGCAAATGCACTATCTTCGCTCCCAACGTCATTTGGGGAGCTGTCGAACTTGACATGGCTATGCCTGGATTCAAATAAGATAGTATCGCTTCCTGACAGTTTTGGCAGACTAAGGCGACTCAAGTGCTTGTATCTGGACAATAATAAGCTTCAGACACTGCCACCTAGCTTTGGGTCTTTGCGAAATGTGGAAATTGTCAGTATCTCGTTCAACTTCGAGCTTGTTTCACTCCCGCAGACATTTGGAAACCTCTGCAGTCTACAGGATCTTTTTCTGAACTACTGCCGGCTGTCAGAACTTCCCGTGAGTTTTCCAAGACTGTCACGGCTAAGAAACCTAGGACTGAACGGGAATGAGCTAAAGCTTCTAAACGAGGACTTTGGAGATTTGAAGAGACTAAGATCTCTACACCTTAACACAAACACCCATCTACAGCTTCCCTCCACTTTATCTCAACTGAAAAGGCTCGAGAGACTCCATCTGAGTGGGATCATGATGGAGCATGTTCCTGACAGCATTTGTGATCTAGAGAACCTGAAGTACCTCAACTTGAATCAGAACAACATAGTGGAGCTGCCAGAAGACATGCGAAGGCTTACAAAACTGGTGGAATTGAGTGTCTCAAGCTGCCTACTGCAGTCTGTACCTTCGAGCATTGGAGAGCTGTCCAACCTTAGGGAGTGCATTCTATTCAACAACAAGATTGAGTCCATGCCTGGCTCGATGATAAAATTGAAGGACTCACTGGCAAGGCTTGATCTGGGGAAGAACAGCCTGTCTGAATTTGGCGTGGGGTCTTCTTTGGGATACTCAGAACTCCTACAAATTTTTGGAAGCAGGCTTGTGCATGGGCACAGCTCTCATTTTCTTTATTTGGGGTTTGTCACGATTGAGGAGCTATATGCACAGCTTGGCAGTAAGAGGCCACACTGGAACATCAAGGCATTGAAAGGCCTCAAGATCAAGACAGTCCCCAAGAGTACTCTTTCTGAAGACGATGTCCTGGATATTCTTAACAACGTCCTGGCGCCATATATCAAAAGCAGCACCAATGTAAGCAGTATAAAAGCATACATCAGCCATCTCTACGACCACAGTGAGGCTCAAAGCGGTCGGCCCATGCATACTTCTATCGAGAGAGCCAGAGACCTCGTTGAAGCCATATTTCTGCTCCTGCTGAGCCGAGACCCGATCGATTTTGTTAATTGCACTGTATCGGATATGTGCAGAGCAATTGGAGAGCCACCGGATGAGCAAGTTTCCCATCTAAGGCTTATATTCTACCGTCTTAGCGATTGTGATGGCACGGACCTTGAGCACTTTATACACCAGTTTATCGCACAAGAAAAAGAAAACGTATTTAACTATATATCTAGCTACTTTGGCACGGACGAGAATCTAGAGGCCGCAGCGTATTGGAAGCAGCAGGTCGGTCAGGAACTTGGCTTTGATCCAAATCCCACATCCTCTGGCACAATGGGGGATGGGGTGGATGCATTTGGCGGACATCCAGGCAATTTCCTGCACACATTCTATTCTAAGTTTACCCCACAACACATAGTAGAGAGACTTGTGGAGGAGATCAATTCCAGCAATGCCGTTCTTT
>JAQQPU010000094.1:125323-144180 GCA_029168905.1 Artemia sp. Kazakhstan ARC1039 | reverse complement strand
AAAAAAAAAAAAAAAAAAAAAAAAAAAAAAAAAAAAAAAATCCAACCATAGTGTTAGAAGTGCCCAAAAAGGGATGGAAATGCCTTTAGCAGGGGCGTTAAAGTACAGACACTAATTATATTAGTAAATAATGAAACGTTGTAATTTGTGTCGTTCAACGTAAAATGCAATTGCTGATTTGAGTTCAAAAGTGCTTGCTGAAACTAATTTAATAGTAAAGAATATAATAGCAAAGAACTAATATAATAGTAAAGAATCAAACGTTGCAATTTGGGATGAAAAGACAAAAAAAAGAGCCTATAACAAAAAGTACAGCTTTAAGACTCAATTATAGAAAAGTTACATCCAGTACATGGAATTTTTGAAAGTGCCTTGTTTTTAAACTGAACATTATAAATTAAAGATTAAAAAATGATATGAAATATTTCGGTTTGGTGTTAAAAATCTTGTCCGTCTCTTTAATCATTTTTCCATTTACAGGACTATTGCCTTCCACATAATCAAGCGAATTCCGATTGTGAAGCACTAGGAAACCATGGGAATACTTTAGCATTATCTGGTATTTTTTTAATTTCGTGTATTTCTATTATTAAAATGCTTTAGCTGAAGGTAGAGAAGTCAAAATTTAGGCTTCTAGACTTAGATTCAAAATAAATCACGTTTAAAAGTACATCGTCATCAAGTAGCTATTTAGTCATTGTCCCCTAAGAAGATATTTGTTTTCCAGAACAGACCAATTACTGCTTCTACAAGAAAGGGAAGAACTTCGATGTCTAATTATTAGTATATATTATCAATTTTCTATCATGCTATAATCAATAGAGCACATTACAATACAAAAAATATGTTGGCCTAAATCTATAATGGACACTTTGTAGTGAGCTAAAAGTATCTGAGTTTAACCAGGAGTTAACTAACCCTGTGGTCAATAAGCTTATTGCGATTGATTTTTATAATTTGTGTCCTTCAATAAAAAATGCAATTGATTTCTGTTTAAAAGCGCTTACTGAAAGTAATTTAAAATAATTTGAAATTAACAGAGAAATTTGAAAAAATTGAAACAAACCGAAACAAATTTAAACTAATTATTTGCTTATAGTGGTTCAGAGCTCAATAAGCTGCAATTCCTATTTTTAAAGAATGAAAATTCTGGTATATTCATCTATAGCATAAGTTAACAATTTTTTTTATTTGTTTCAAAGGTTATATGATGTTGCAAAATTGTTTTGATTTTTTAGCAAGAAAATTATTTTGATGCTCAAACTCCGTTCAAAAGAGCAAAATAAACATTTATTCAGTAAGTTATTGCAATTACTTGCAATTATTTCTTTTGAACGCGGGTTAAGATAAAGAATTAGATGGTAATGGAGTGGAAAAGGTATACCAAGAACGACATTTTCGTCAAGGGGCTACTAGCTGTATTTTAATTGAATCAGATTCAATTTAGTTTATTACAAAAAAGAAACATCAACTAACTACATATTACCCCACAAACAATTAACAAAAAACGTTTGGAGCAGAATGGCTACACACACGTAAATATTAAAAAAAAAATGTCTCACCGACCTATGATTTAATAGTAATAGTTACAGTAACGAAAATAATAATAATAACAATAATAAATAAACAAAAACCGAAAAACTATGAGCCCTTACGAAAAACATGACCCTTTAATTTACTTTTAAACAGCCCTCAATGCTCAGTCACCCAATTACTCCCCGGAATAGAGTTCCCTGAAAGCCTGGCAGGAAGTCAATCCTATTTGAACTTCTATGCGAAACAGCAAATTTGCCAGTCGACAAATTTCACGAGTCTGGAACAACCTACTGTCATTAAAGAATTCTGAAAAATTTTACTTTACGAGTCTGACCTGACTATCCCGAAATGAAATTAATGACTTTAAAATTATGCATAGTAAAGATTTAAAGTAGTTCATTAAACGATTACTATAAGATCTATAGCATATTAAGACATAATTATACTGTTTTATTATACAAAATATCATATAATTGAAAAGAACATAAACAAAAAACAAACAGGTTATCAGCTGATCTAGGTAAATATTAACCATGCCCTTGGAGGAGCATTAAACATCAACATATACAAGATATATAATTGACAAAATTTTATATTGAAACGATATCAAACTTCAACTAACACGTAGTAAATCATTCAAAGCACCAATCAAAATAAAAAAAACTCGTTTTCTTCAAAAATGCAATGATTAATTTTTCAATAAATAAACTTAATCAATTAACAAGACAGCAACTTCCTCTGGATTCTGTAACGGTTTTTAAGCAAGAAATATAACATATTCAAGCGTAAGATCACAACAGCCGCATGTTTCAAACTTTACAGGCAAGTTGGTTCTTTAGGAAGTAGATTATTTTCTCTATTTTTAAAAGTCACTATTGCTGTAAAAAAAAATAAAAATAAAAAAGCAAAAGATGGAAAATATTACCTAAACTCAAGGTCTAATATACAGATGAAAATCACACAAGGCGTAATTCCTCATCCTTATTATATTATGAAACAGTCATGGAGCTATTCAGTGATTCGTCTTGATAACGGTAAGTATAATGGTGTTTTTTTTTTTGTTCTCAAGATTATTGCATAACAAATTCCTTCTCATTTATTTATCTATCTTAAGGTTAAGATGAATTTATGGATTTCTCAATGTTATTGCTCAATCGTGGATATTGATTCTGCTTTGGCCTCCACATTGTTGGATATCCAGATCATGTAGTTCTTTTTGATGAGACAACTTTAATATTTGAAGGAAATTGCTTCCCACATTCTTTTAGGAGGCAATTGAAATTAAAAAAAATCATTAAACATAGACTTACTCCTCATTTAGAAATTACACTCCCAACCATTTTTTGTTTGGTACTTGTTATTCCTGGGTTTCATATTTAACTCACAGTGTCACAAAGGTTACTTGTCTGCTTGACTCTAATTTTATCAGACGTAATCTACCACAAAAAACACCAAAGTTTTACTTTAATGATCTTTTTGTTGTAAGTTTCTTATCAAATTATATGTGGGGTGGGGGCTTGAATGGGATTCACGTTTGTATAATATAACATAAAATAAAGGTAGTTTAACAGCTTAGTTAAGAACCCTCAAAAATTATGATGATTGAATTTTTGTATTTAAGAAAAATCGTTTTATCGTGGCCAAATCTATCACCGTTTATCATCATCAGACGATGATGCCTCGTCACCAAGTATTTCCTCAGCTTGGAAGGTTCTAGAAGCAAATAAGCTCTTCGCTTCTTGCGCCACTCCGAAGAAAATGTCGCGAGATGCACTATGATAGTCTACAAGTTGAGCAGGAGGAAAATCTCTCTCTTTTTCAGTATCACTTTCCACGTTACAAACAAATTCTAAGCTTCCGTGTAAAATATCAGCAGAAATTTCTCCTTCATTCTTATTACATGGTGAAACAAGATATTCTTTCTGCTGGTCATTATCAATTTCTGCCTCTTGTTTTTCTCTACTTAAATCTTTCTGATATCTTTTCATCAGCGCTTTTGCCTCCCTTTCAGCCCAATCTTGAGCCTTATGCTTTAAAACATTTCGAAGCTCGGTTAAAAGCAGACTAGACTGCATTTTATGTTCCATAGCCAGTTTTTTGAATTCTTCTCTTGAAAAATACAATTCCTCATTTTTATCATCATCTTTGTCTTCATTCATATTGTAAGCTTCAAGCACTTCATCCTCATTCTCCTCAAAATATGGTCCATCAACTACATTTTCACCTTTTTTAGGCTCCTCTTCCAAGTAAAGAGATTTTAATTCCACTGATTTTGTAGGACTAGACACAACTGGTTTCTTTCTTATTTGTGTAAGCAGTGAATCTATAGTTAGAGTAATACTGTTTTTTTCCTCTTGGATTTTATTGATTATGTCGTCTATGTCCAAAGATTCCTTTTCCTCTAGAATTAGCTGACCAGTTAAAAAACGCATAGCACTAAGATGTACTTCTATAGATTGAACAAGTAAACCTAACGGTTCTTTGACTTTCCTAAAGCCTTTCGAAACAGATTCGTCAGATTTCCAGGAAATATAATACTTGTAATGATTGCTTACTTCATTAAAACACGATCGGCTAACGTTCAAACAGGATAGAACAAGAGCTTCCAGAGAGGCTTGAACAACATTATCGTTTCTAGGCAGAAAAACTCCAAGTAAAATTTGCCGGATCAGTTGGGAGCAGAGAATACACCAAAAATTGAAAAGCTCCTAAAAAAAGTAGAATAAAATCATCACGTTATTGATTCAATTAAGACCTGTAGACATAGCTGTACATGAGACGAATAATTCCTCCAAGAGCCATCTTCGGCCCCTTTCTTTACCTCAAAAAAACATTTTATAAAGACAGTTCTAGAGCAGGGGATAGAAAACTATTTTATCGTTGTGTGCAAAGACTGGGCAAATTAATCATAAAATTTCGTTTCACATGCAAATTTGGACTTGATATCTATTATTCCGTACTTTTTACTTATATTATTTATATTACATGACCTATGCACATGGCCTTACATGGACCATGTCTTTATATGTTCTATGTAGCAGTAATAGTATGCACATATTGCCTTTTGGCCAACTGAACATCCCCTTATTATGCCTTGGAAGTTTCAGTTCGATGCGGTGAGCCGTTCCAAAGATATTGCTGATACGCCCTTTTGGCAATCTGTATGCACATAGTACGTTCTGATTTAGTTCAACTTTGCCCTCAGCATTTCCTCAAATTTTCACTTCAATACTCTCAGCCTTGGTAGTACTCGCCACAGAAGCAGTAGCAGTAGCAGCAATGAGAAAATATTGCCTTTTTGGTCAATCGACCATCGCCCTAATCATTTCAGGAAGTTCCAATTTAATATAATCAGTCATTCCTCAGTTACACCCTTTTGACAGCCCGTATGCACATACCGTATTTTTATTTAGTTTAACACTCCCCTCAACATTCTCTAAAAAGTTCACATGAACACCATTCGTGTTTTTGGACACTAAAGGTCAAACATGTCCACTTTTCTCAATATAAAATACTATATGTAAACAATAGGCGAATGGCATAACTTATAGCCCTTGCCCCGAGGGCTGTGGGGGAGGGGAGGGTTGATATCCCCAGAGACATAGTTACCTTTCAAATATTCCGAAAAAAAAAGCTATGTCAACATTTTGATTGGATGTGTTAGGGGAATTGATGGGTGTCGGTAGGAGGATGACTCTCAAAAGAGCACTAGAGCTTTCAATTTCCAATCAAATGAGCTCCTTCAGAGGTTTCTACGACAACTCCAACTATACAAAGGGCCTTGGTGAAAAAAAAATAATAAAACATTGTGCACACAGTGCTCTTTACTATTGCGCTGCCTACGATTTATTTGAAAGGTTGACCTTCTTTAAATCGGAGCCATACAAGAACTGACATTCTCTAATACCGAGTCTTCAGAAACTTTCCTAGGGCCCGACTCCTTCCTTCCCTAACCCCAAACATGTTATAACTCTTTCGAATCAGTGTCCTTCAGGGACATTCAGGGAAGGGAAAACATTGGTTATTCAACATTAAGTAAATAATCACGTTTAATCATTGTTGATTATCAATGGATAAATGTTTGATTTTTTGTTTTATTTAATTACATTTAATGTAACGACATAATAAACCCCGATCAGAAAGCTGACCTCTTAAACTTAGGTGACGAATAGTACGACATTAATTCTGTCAAAATTTCTATACCGAAGAAATGGAAGACATAAAGAGGAAAACCACGAAAAGAAAAGAAGCCCTGGGTAAGAAAACGAAGCACCTGGCAAGTGAGGCTAAGAATGCTACCCCAACAAGGGATAATACAAATATAAGACATTTTTTGTAAGCATTCCATCATCAAGCCTTTCATATTTCCTTCGTTAAATAAGGCTGACGATGTTTGGACAACTCCATTGTAATCTTGTCGCTCAATCTGTATTTTGTTTCTCAAATTAACGAATTTTAATAAATACCTGAAAATTTAGGTGTTTCAGAATTCACAGATTAAAATCCATATATAGGCCTACTAAAGGGCCTAAAAACCGAAGAAGGATCCGGAAATTAACACAGGTTTTTCATACAAAAAACAACCACGATTTTCTGTGCCGATATGCCATATTGAAATATACACTTCTCTTATAAAGTTCAAATGTAAAATATTCAAAAAGCAAAGTTAATTTCTGTTTCTGATGACTACTTAAATTGTAATGGTCGATTTATAACCTTCTGGACATTCTTGATCCTTTAGGTGAATGATCTGTACAGGGTTTCATTTGCGTCCAAAAATGCACAGGCCAATAAATGAACAGCAACTTGAATAAATAGTGATGAAAGAGTGAAGTTATTTTTACAATTGAAACTGAAAACCATGTTTCAAAAACTACTTGGATCCAGAATATCGTAAGGATTTACTCTAAAATGATCAGTATGAGTTCGAGAAGGCAAAATCAGACCAACGAAACATACAACTAACGATATGGATGGACTGTACGAATTGCATAGTGACAAACCTGAAACTAAAAGACAAGAAACTTTCCGAGCATTACGTATTGAGCGACCGTAAGCCAAGGGTTAGGTTTTTCCCAGGGTATGTTTTTAGCCATAAATTCTTTCCTGGAAGTTTCATTCACCTATATATAAAAACTGTATAAACTACTTCTTTTATATATAACAAACGTGCATTTTTTTTCCACAGCCTTGAGGCCTTGCCCCGAGGCTCAACGGGTTTTACTACCTTTAGAGATGTTTTTTTTTTAATATTTCGAACTTTCGTAGATACTTTGAAATTTTTATGCGACACACGTTTGGGTACGATGAGGCTTGGGGGCAAAACTGGCCAGGAAAGGGAGCTAGGCACCAAAACTAGTGATATCCGTTTGAATGAGACCCTCCATAAAATACTACTACTACTGTTTCGAACGATCACCCCTAGTGAAAAAACACAAGAAAGAAAATAAACAAAAATACGCGTCATTTGAACAGGTGCGTGTAAGCACAAAATCCGAAAAATTCGAATTTTCACCCTTGGGGGCTTGACAGTTCTAAAAAGATATATTACATTTGGGCATTCAGAGTTCGATACTGCAATTTTCAGGTTGATTTTGTTTTCGGAGCCGTTTCCTCTTTTCTAAAATTACACACATTTAGTTAACCTAACAAATATTGATGGGTTCCTTTCATTTTATTAGGTTAAATTTGGTAAACTTTACATACTTGAAATCACAGAGGAACGAAGATCCTTTCCATGTAAATATTGCTATATTTTTTCTAGTGTCGGTTACTCTTGTCAGAGGTCACTCTTTACTTACAGTTTATTACACGACAGCCCTTTCAACTCAACACAGAAAACTCAAAGTAGCCAAGTTTACGATTATCCTGTATTTTGTCTTACTATATACGTAGCAAACGGACTTTTACCTTCAGACTGGTCAAACTTTCAGCACGTTCGAACGGAAATCGATCAGCATATTTCCTCCAAAGTAAATAATAGGAATCCGAATCACTAGTAGCTGTTGATAATGAGGACCGAACAAGAGCAAGACCATCTTCCATCAGCTGGCACATTTGGGTCATGCTGCTGTAAATGTTATTTCGCAAGCCCCTACAAAGGAGCGGATTCTCACTTCCTGGTTCTGCGCTTGAAGCCGAACAAAGACTTGCAATAGGACTATAAATTAAAACGAGTTAAAAAGAAAATGATCAGTAACTTACTAAATTAGCCTTCAAGACACTGAGTAATTTTTTTTTTTACAAGCAAATCATAATTGAAAAACAAACGAAAACAAACTACAAATCTTCTTAAAAACGGAATCTGGAATAGCATTCGTATAAGGTTTCGAGTCGAGATCAGAATAAGAAAAATTTTGGCTGAACTAAGATATATGGTATTGATAGGACTTTTTCATTCTGAATTCAGGGATGTTCTATTACTTACATTTTGCATGACTTTTCTTAATATGCTGCCATTTTTCAGTTAAATGATGGTTCGATTTTTCAAGCAAAAAAGTTTTGATGGTATGAATGTTTTTTAACATAGCATTTTAATGCTGAATTTCAAAATGGAATAAGATTTTCTACCCTCCATAGTTCTTTCATACTGGATTTTCTAGTGTTTTGGATTAAAAAGAAAAAAAAATATTCTCAGAGAGGAACTTTCAGATTTTCCTTCGTTTTTTTTACCAACAGTTTTTGGTTGAAGTGCGTTTTTTTCCAAACACAAAAATACTTGACCAAAAGACAATTACACAAAAGCGGTAGTAGAATGGAAAAATGAATTAGGTTAGATTGTAAACTTAGCAAAAAAATGGCATACGGGACTTCGCTTCAAACAACTTTTTTTCAATATTAAATGTCTAAATTTAGTCCCCCCCCCCAGCCCCACAAAAAAGATGAGCACCAACGACAACAAGAAAACCAAATCAAGTATCACAGAAAATTGTGGACATAGACACGCATTAGAAGAGTGAAGGGCAGTTAACATATCTAGCACCAGGAAGTCTTTATCAGTATCATCACAACATGCATCCAACAGAGTTTTCCATTTGAGCTCAATAGATTTTTTATCGTTATTAAAGAAATTAATTTAAAGACAAACTGTTAGCAGCAACGAAGAGAAAGAAAAAGGTAAAATACGACTCCTGCATTATTTGATTACGTGTTGTACAGATGAGCTCAATTTTACAACTATAAAATGCCCACACCAAGTGACAGACACGTTCACTTTAATTTTAACCATTCTCCACAGGTTAAAAAAGGTGTAGTAATTTCTCTTGTGGATCGTTTCCTGGATATTTGCTCAGAGCCCTACATTCGAAAGGAAAATGTTTTTACATACTTTTCGGAAATGGTTATCCAATCTCTCTCATTAATAATGTAATTGCCAAAAGGTTAAAACAAACCTTCTCTTAAAATCAAAAGCCTCCTATTCTAGATTTCCCTAAGAAACCTTGAAATATTTTACAATTCAAAAATTACTTCAAAAAGAAAAAAAATGTATACAAAATAATTTATCCATTATTCTTAAAAGTAGCTCAAACACTATGAATCTCATTAGCTCTTGTAAAGATAACAAGGTAAAGGTAATCTTGTAAAGGTAACAGGGTAAGTCTTTGACGTACCTGTCAAAGAGAGATATATCAAATACTGTGCGATTACAGAAATTATTACATCGCCAGAACCCAGCAAACTTTGGGAACGTTCACAACAACACAAGCAAAGAATAACAAAATCCTTAAGCTCTGATAGTAGTTAAATATATTTTGTTGAGTGACCGTTTTCAAATCTCGGCCATTCAGTGCTATTCAAAGAAACAATTCTAATTGACAATGACCTATAAACTAGACAAATTTGTTTGACTTGATCTATCAAGTCCCCCCCCCCCTGGTGAACTGTGAAATAACAGGTGAAAAACAATCTTTGCATCCACTCGATAATGTAAATAGGACTCAAATAAAAAAAAGAGGAAACATACCACCTACTGGAAAAAAAAATGAATAATCAATCAGACTGACAATATCACGCTAGTCAATCCAATAGTCACAACCCAGATAAATTAGACAACCTAAAGCGATTTATTTACCGAAAATACTCCTACGATAAAATGAATTTCTTTACCCAGGAATTCAAAGCCGGAAGACTAGGAGAATCCTTCACGTCACGAGCTAGTATATTCCAGACGTGAGGACCATAATGGCGATCTACGAAATAGCCAATCGACGCGTCATGGTTTAAGATCCTCCACTGGAGGTTTTTAGCCACCCATCTTGAAAAACGAGAATAATAGCTTTTATCCATGGTTAGCATGAATCTCATTAATTATTTCCAATTCATTTTCCCGCCAAGACTCACAGGTTACTACAATATCGCAGAGATGTGTAATGACTCATTTATAAGCTATTGTCTCTCTCTGCGAGCCTCTTACAAATTCATCATAATAACTCCATCGTAAAGTGACAATGGTACCAAAAATGATACCTTTTGAAGCCATATCCGTTGTAGAAAGGCTCGGAAGCACAGTAAAGGTAATATAGTTTATATTGTTAGAGATTACAGGATTAAGGATTAAGGAGATAAGGATTAAAACCTCTATTAAACATCCTGTTTTAATAAAAATCTTATTGATTTCTTTAGTTTCATCGCCTAAATTAAACATAAGTCTTAGTAGGGTTGATTGTGCATGTAAAAAATAAAATAAAACCAGGCATAATTGACTTTAAACAAACAAAACTTTTATTACGGAAGTTGAGAGTGAAGTGGAAACTTTAAACGAACAAAATTATTGCTTCGCAAATTAGGTAAGGTATTTGTACAAAACTAGTTTAAATAAACTGACTCATGATATTTTCTAATATATATAGAATTTTATAAGCTTGTACTTTCCTGAAAACTGATGTTGCTTGAGTTTTTCGAGAATTTACAATTGTATACTAATAATTGTTGATATTACGGTCAGTGAAAGACTATTGAAAACCATATAAATTAGTCTTTTAATTTCTGCAGACAATTTATGGAATTTTCTGCTCCTAAGAGAATATCATGTGTTTTAGGGGTCGATTCGGTGTTTCCAGTAAGGCGCTAGTTTCTAGAATTCTACAGATATTGTAAAATTTCATGAGTTATTTTCTTTGAGCTGGTTTTGTAGATACATCTTGGATAATCTGCGAAGCAAATATTGTTTTTCATTTTAGATTTCCGATTGGCTCTTTGCTTCCGTACGAAAAGCTGGATTTTTTTTTAATTAATTTTCATACAAGATCTAACTATATCATGATATTGAAACGAAAAGATTTCATCTTCAACAAAATGTTTGTTTCCGACACTTGACAGAAGCAAAAAAAAGAAGTAATGTTCTCGAAATAAATAATCGTATTTTTTAGCGACCCGACATAGCACAATACTTACAACATAAAACCCTTCCCAACAAGTTCTAGTTCTTTCAGGAACTGCAGTATTTTTCGCACCTGCTCAGAAAAACTCTGCCACAGCAAGAAAAGCTCTTTCAGGTCATTTAAAAGCCTTTGTTTTTTTCTTTGGCATTGATATTCATATAAAATCAGAAAAGTTCCTGTTGCCAAAACTGATAAACTGAGCAGTTTCTTTTGTCCCACAAAGAGGCAGAATGATGAAGCAGAGGAACATAAAGCCCAAAGCGGCCATTGGGAAATGAAAATACATTTCTTGTATGTTCCTGAAACAAAAAAATAAGAAAGTCAGCATGAAAGGAGCACCAGTAGTTGACTATAACAAATAGAATCCTAGTAATAAAAAGGAAAGAAACAAAAACAGCTGCTACTAGAATTATACCCGAACCTACAAAAGAATTTCATAAAAAATTCTAAATATCCTACTTTACTTGGAGATGATTCAACCTGGTTTGTTTATGACTCTTTTTCGAAGTATCAGAACAGGCAATTTTGCAAAAAAAATTGGCCACAAATTAAAAATGATTTTTTGGGGAAATTTCAATGCAGCCGAAGTCCTACAAATTTGTTAAGTTTCTGGCTATCAAAAACGAAACAAACCGGGTTATTAAATTCCTCTTTAGGGTTTCAATGTAAGTTCAAGTTTGACCTTTTGAAAAGAAAAGACATTCCGAGTCAATACAATAGTATTGACAAGTGCAGAGTGGATAATCGCAGAATTTGGAAATAGGCTCGATAAGAAACTGAAAGTTCTAGTATCGACAGAATCTTGTTTACGCACGACCGGTGAATTTGATAACTTGGAATACTTTTAATTAGCGCAGACCAAAAGAAAATACCAGACTTGAAATAGCTTCGATCAATCCAGATCCAAATGCATGACCAGATATGGAAAATCTTTGATCTACCCACGCCAAAAAGAGTTATCGAACTTTGAAAACTTTAGATCATCCCATACAAAAAGGACTCGTTAATAGGCTCAGACTAAAACGAGTTACGGGAATTTGATTATTTTTGATCAGCCCAGACAAAAGAACTACTTGACTTTAAAACTTTCGATTAACCCTTTCAAAGCATGGAATGTTAGAATATTTCTTATGAACGCGAACCCCAACCTAGCTGCCTGGCCCAGACCAAAAGGCATTCTGGGACTTAGAATAGTTCTAATGATTGAACTGATCGCCTAGAAACTTGCAGAGCATTTACCCTCAACCAAGGGGATCTCGAAGCACAAGTAATTTTTTTTTACCAAAGGGCTTAAGCGCAAGGAATGTGCTTTTGACACCTAATTGATTCAAAAATTACATATCATGTACCCTTGGCCAACAGGACTTCAAAACGCAACTTTGCCCAAAGGGCTTAAGTGCACAAATCATAATTTTCGTCCAACCGGCTGGAAAGTTTTAGTGCACAAAATCTGATTCAAGGAGACATCATAGCAAAAACGAAGAAAAAAATGGTTCGAACCAAAGGGTTTCAATGGACTAAACATGATGTGAGGTATTACTGAACCGAAAACTAAAGCATAAGGAGACTTATGAAGAATTAAAAAGGATAGCTCTGCTGGTTGTTGAGCTACATGGCTTGCATGGTGAAAAAACTGAAATGAAAATTTGGAACAATCTCACGATGAACAATCCCATGAATGAACATATGAATTCTACAACGAGAAGAAAACAAAGCAAGTCAAACTTACAATTCAAGGAAAAGGCCTAAGAACCAATAAATTAAACATTCAATAGAACAGAAACAACAACCCTAAACGATTAAGAGAACAGAAACAAGCATAGAATGAATCAGGCTGCTGGAACCGCTTCAAACGTCCTAAAGACTACAGTATCTTGAGCTTATTATTAAGAAGAATAGGTCTAAATGTTCTAGTATTTTATTTATATACCACAAAAAAGAACTGAAGTACTAATCAAGTTCAAATTGATCACAAATCAGAATCATTAATCAAGTAAAACTTAACCATAACAGAAATTAATGAGAAGGAATAATTGAAACCTACAACGATTAGAAATCAAAATGAACACTAAATTTAACCTCAAACTTTAAAATTGCACAAAATTAAAGCTCAAACCCCATAAAGGGTAAAATATCATTAAGCAAGTTTTTTTATAATTTTTATCTAATCTACCTATTTCCCCTTCAAAACATAAAAAAACGTCATCCAACAAAGACGAATGTAATTGTTTAATCTCGAACTTTTTTGTCACTTGAACTGTTTCAGAAGGGTCACTTAGTTTGTAACGTGCATTCTTTTTATGTTCTTTCCCTGCTATTTTTTTTATATTTAGCACCAAAACCTAACCAATTTCCGAGATATCGAGTAAAATAACAAAAGCAGAGCAAACTAACAAATTGTTAAACTGAACAATTTCGACAAAAGAAAGAAAAACGAGGATTGGAGAAACAGATCGAAGAACCATATCTGAACTGGCAAGCTGTGGCAAAGGAATGTTTTATCAAAAAAACCTGTCTGACACCCGTGAGAAATACAAGAAAAGAAAGAAAAAACCATGAATTTTTCACCTGCATAAGACAAAGCACTTTTGGTACTCAGAAAAAAAAGTAATGAAAGTGCATGCAGCAAGATATTAATATCACTCTGCAATCTTCACAAGTATATCATAGGCAGCACAATAGCGCTGCCTAAGTAAAGAGCGATGTCAGAAAAATGTATTATATTTTTTTTTTAGCAGGGCACTTCGTATCGAAAGAGTTGTGGTAGTAACTTCAAAAAAGACAAATTTTATTGAAAATTGGAAGGGCTTGTGCCCTTTTTAATAGTCGTAAGTGATGGGAGGGCAACTAACACCCCTTCCACGCTCACCATTCCCCAAACACATCCAATCCAAATTTTGAGACAGCCATTTTGTTCAACGTAGTTGAAAGGTCCAGAAATTATGTCTTTGAGGATGACCCCCCCCTCAGAGGACTGAGGGCAAGGGTTGTGAGTTATGCCCTGGGGGCATATAAGGTATTTATAAAAAGAGTGATCGTATAAACTTCGGAGGGGGCTCATTGGATTGGTCATCAGAACTCCTAGTGCCCTTTTTAAGGTTCAGAGTGATCAGGAGGTGGATACCACCACCCGACACCTCGTATTTTCCTGAAATGCATCTGATAGAAATTTCGAGATGGCCATTTGTTGTCGTAGAAACTTCAAAAAAGGCTAATTCGATTGGAAATTGAAAGAGCTATTTTTAATAGTCAAAAGTGATTGGAGGGCAACTAACCCCCTCCCACACCCACCATTTCCCCAAACATATCCAATCAAAATTTTGAGATAGTCATTTTTTTTAACGTAAATCAAAGGTCCGAAAATTATGTCTTTGAGGATGAAAACCCTCCCAAGGCCCTCAGGACAAGGGTTATAAGTAATGCGCCGGGGGCACATATGATGTATAGAAAGGGTGATTGTAAAGACACCAGAATGGCCTCATTTGATTGGAAATCAGATGTTCTTGTGTCCTTTTTAAGATTCAGAGTCATCGGAGGGTGAATACCACACACACCTCGTATTTTCCCGAAATGCAGCTGATAGAAATAGTGCTCTTTTTAAAAGTCGAAAGTGATTGGAGAGCAAATCCCCTTCCCAAGCCCACAATTTCATCCAACACATCCAATCAAAATTTTGAGAAAGCCATTCTGTTCAACGTAGTTGAAAGGTCCGGAAATTAGGTCTTTGAGGTTGGTAACCCCCCTACAGTCCTCAGGGCAAGGATTATAAGTTATGCCCTGGGGCATATAAGGTATATATAGAGTGGGTGATCGATTAAGCTTCGGAGGCATATCATTGGATTGGTAATCAAAAGTTCCAGTGCCCTTTTAAAGATTTAGAATGATCAGAGAGTGGATACCCTCCCCACGCCTTATATTTTCCCGAAATACATCTAACAAAAATTTTGAGATGGCCGCTTGTTGTCTTGGAAACTTCGAAAAGAGCCCATTCGATTGGAAATTAAAAGCGCTAGTACCGTTTTTAATAGTCAAAAGTGATTGGAGGGAAACGCCCACCATTTCCCCAAACCCATACAATCAAAATCTTTAGATAGCAATTTTGTTCAACGTAATTGAAAGGTCCGGGAATTATGTCTTTGAGGATGACACCCCCCACCCAGAGCCGTTAGGGAAAGAGTTGAGAGTTATTCACGGGGAATATAAGGTATATATATAGAAAGGACAATCGTATAAACTTCTGAGAGGGCTCATTGGATTGGCAATCAGAAGTTGTAGTGCCCTTTTTAAGATTCAAAGTGATCAGAAGGTGGATACCCCCCCCCCCCCCCCTTCACCTCGTAGTTTCCCGAAACGCATATGATAGAAATTTTGAGATGGCCATTTAATGTCGAAGAAACTTCGAAAACAGCTCATTTCATTGAAAATTGAAAGTTTCAGTGCCCTCTTTAATAATCAAAAGTGATTGGAGGGTAACTGACCCCTCCCCCCTTCCCACGCCTACCATTTCCCGAAAACATCCAATAAAAATTTTGAGATAGCCATTTGGTTCAACGTAAATGAAAGGTCTAGAAATTATGTCTTTGAGAATGACAACCCCCCAAAGCCCTCGGGCAAGGATTGCAAGTTATGCCCATGGGGCATAAAAGGTATATGTAGAAAGAGTGATAGTATAACCTTTGGAGGGGGAATATTGAACTGGTAATCAGAAGTTCTAGTGCTCTTTTTAAGATTCAGTCTCATCGGGGGGGGGACCCCCCCCCCCCCCCACACACCTCGCGTCATCCCGAAATGCATCGGATTTTAATTTTGAGATGGCCGTTTGTTTTCGTAGAAACTTCGAAAACATTTCATTCGATTGAAAGGACCAGTGCCCTTTTTAATAGTCAAAATGATTGGAGGGCAACTAACCCCACTCCCACGACCGCCATTTCCCCAAAACCATCCAATAAAAATGTTGGTCATCGTGTAAACTTCGGAGGTGGCTCATCAGATTTGTAATCAGAAGTTCTAGTTCCCTTTTTAAGACTCAGAGGGATCGGGGGGTGTGATGGGGATAACCCCTACCACACCTCGTATAGTTGCTGTACACAAAACAGAAAATAAGTGATTGGCAATAGTGTCCAGCAATAGTAATAGTGTCCTGTCACTTAAATTATCAAACTACACCGTTCACATATGGGCTTCAGATTGGTCCATCAGTGTCTTTTTGGTTCGATCACTGTAGCGCTGTCATTACTCCTTGACTACTAGCAACAGAAACAGTTTCTGTTCTTCAGATGTTGTGTGTAGTTTGTTACAGTCATCCATTAGTGCAACACCACGTTCGGCAGTGTCATTGATTACCCCCATGCTGTGCACTATATTTTTAACTGACTGGTAGTCTTCGTCAACTGACGACAAATCAATGTTCTTAGTTAGGAATGACGAAGGCAGTCCGGTAATGCTGAAGAATCTGCTGGTATTCTGCTTGACAAAGTTTTCCAACTTCTTCTCCCCCAGTGTCAACGGGTCCACTGTTATTCTCTTCAGAGGATGCTCGGCTCCTGATGTTTGCAGAGCCGTAACCATATGATGTTGGTGTCATTTGATACGTCGGCGTCAAAGAAGGCGACGGCCACCAATTCCTCTCATAAGTGTCTTATTATTTTGATCATGGCGGTTTTTGATATCGATTCTGATAAGTTCTTGTAGCTGTAGATGTCCTTCAGAAGTTGGAGGTCAAAGCGAGGTGCTGGAGGGATATAATAACCGGAACGGTCACTTTACCTTTTGTAAGAGCATAGTTAGGATGAATATTTTCTTCATTTGTGACGAAGTCTATATCAACATAGTTACGAATGAAGTTACAGTCACTATCTGTGAGCAGCTTGGAGGCATGATCCAATACAAAATGAAACATATTTGCGGATGTCATATTACATATGAACGCATTAAAAAGGGCCTGAAATAAAAGAAAAAAAAACAATCACAAGGAAAGCATAGTTCTGAGCAGAAAAGCTGATATAGATCTCCTTGAATATAAATGCACGCAAATTATGAAATTAAAACTAAAAGTGTCTGTGACTTCTAATATATGTACTAATTCCCATACACTTAACAAGCATTCAATGTTTTATAATACTAATATAAAGCAATTGATCGCTAATTTACAGATTGAATTTAAGATTTTACCAGTAGATAAACCTAATAGCAATTTTGTCATTATTTGTCACAGACTCAATTGTGATGTTTTATCAAAGGAGTTACTTACAAAAAATACTTATAAAAAGGTTCATTTAGAGGATAACATTTTAATCGAAAATATTGAGGAAATGCTTTTTTTTTAATTTAATATAATGATTAATGACAATGACAAAAAGTTCCCTTTCTTATATTGGATGGCATAATTTCATAGAAATCCCCCAAAAACTGCGTTTTATTGCAGGGGCATCTAGATGAGCAATCAGAATTGTTGCCATTGTCTTGTCTTTAATTTTAGTGGAAATTAGAAATTAATTTAAAGCCTACTGTTTTGGACTTAAGAAAATTCCTCATCTTAGTCCATAATGGAATGGAAATAAATTGTTACAGGTGATCGACTCTTTGGCAACAGTTTTTAGCCAAAAGAGTGCACTCCTTTGATTTTACGAGACTGTATACTAGTCTGTCACTTAATTTAGTATTTGATAATTTAAAACTGTTATTAAGAAATTTTTCCTTTTATACAAATATTTATTTTCTAAAAATAAACTTATAATAAAAAAAACTCACAATTATTTAGATATAGAAAATGTGCAGTAATTACACGGATTTAAAAATAGATTGATTTTAAAAAGTTTTTCTGGGGGATGGAAAGGGCGAATTTGAAACTTAAAACAAACAAAAATTATTACTTCACAGCCTATCCAACATATATCAATAAAACTAGTACAAATAAACCAACTGGTGATATTTCCCTATGTTTGTAGGATTATAGAAAACTAGCGTTATACTAGTCAAACATACCCTTCAGCACGTGCTATTATAATGTATCCATCGATGGACAGAAGGAGACCAGTCTTCGTAGAATCCTTATTAAAGGATTACAGATACAATCTACATTCATACTTGGTCTGTCAAAATCTGATTATATAAAAGGTCTTTTACGCTTGCATTATGCTAAATGTTGGGTTACATTGGTTCTGATCAGAATATAAACAGAAACTTGAAAAGTTTCAGGAAAAGTTATTCTTTAATAAAATTTTTAAGGGAAGAGTGTGTTGTATAAGCATTAAAATGACGAGGTGGGGAACTGTTGATTTCAGTGGTAATTAAATAGAATTGAACTAGTGTTTTTTTTTAATATAATCATGATTTTTAATAATGAGTAAGGCCCGTGAAGGAGGAGGGGCAGCCTTCCCCCAAAAAAGGATAAAAATTCAAGTATTTGGTCAGTTGAAATAAAACAATGAGTTGATAAAAGCAACATTCATTTACTTAATATATTAAAACAACGTCAAACATTAACAAAAAAAAGAAAATAAATATATACGTTAGATCAATCAAAACAAAACAATGATTTTGATAGAAGCAACTTATCTTAAGTTAATATATTAAAACAGCAATCAAAGTAAACAAAATAAATAGAAAATAAATTTAAATGTTATGTTAGTCGAAATAAAACATCGTTTTAATACAATCAGTTTGAGCAGTAAAAGTACCAAATATAGTGAAAATAAAATTGGATTTGAGTAGGTTAAATCAGTAAAAATACCAAGAACATGAAAATTAAATGGGATTTGACTAGTTTGATTGGTAAAAGTACAAAAAAAACTGAAATTTAAATGCAGTTTGAATCAGTTTGGTCAGTGAAAGTACAAAGAACAGTGACAATGAAACGGGATTTAAATCAAGATCAATTGGTAAAATTACCAAGAAAAGTGAAAATGAAATGGTATTTGAATTGGGCTGAGCGGTATATAT
>JAQQPU010000094.1:102546-122350 GCA_029168905.1 Artemia sp. Kazakhstan ARC1039 | reverse complement strand
TAGGACTTAATAGGTTTGTTCGTTAAAGATACCAAGAAAAAGAAATAAGATTTGAATCGGTCTACGCAAAAAAAACAAGAACACTGAAAACGAAAGTGGCCTGCAAGACTATTGTGGAATAGATGACAATACTATGTTTTTTCGCGTTCACTGTTTTTCAGTTATGTTGCTTTAGGATAAGTTGGCGTGCCAACTTAAAGCAACCTAACTAAAATGCAGTGAACGTAAAAAAAAAGAGTGTTGCCATCTATTCCATTGTAGTTTTGTACACCACATTCCTTTTCATTTTCAATATTCTTGGTTTTTTTTTTGTTACATATCTAACTAATTAAAATCCTATTTCCTTTTCACTGTTCTTAGTATCTTTACCGAACAAACCTAATAAATCCTATTTCAGTTTCACTGTTCTTTTAAATCTTACTGATCAAAATGATTCAAATCCTATTTAAATTTCACTGTTCTTGGTATTTTTACCAATCAAACTAATTCAAATCCCATTTTATTTTCATTGTTCTTCATACTTTTACCAGTCAAACTGATACAAATCTTATTTAATTTTCATAATTCTTGGTACTTTTATCGATTAAACTAAGTAAAATTCCCTTTCATTTTCACTGTTCTTGGTATTTTTACCATTCAAACTAATTCAAAACCCAATTTTGTTTTCACTGGTATTGATACTTTAACAATAAAACCGGTTCAAATCCAATTTTATTTAAACTGTTCTTGGTACTTTTCCTAATCAAACTAATTCAAATACCATTTCCTTTTCACTGTTCTTGGAACTTTTACCAATCAAGTCTTATTCACATCCCATTTCATTTCGATTGTTTTTACTTTTATTGATTAAACAATTAGAATTCGATTTCATTTTCACTGTTCTTGGGATTTTTAATAATCAACTCCATTCGAATCGGTTCATTTTCTCTGTTCTTAGTATCTTTGCTGATCGACTATTCAAATCTTTTCATTTTCAATTTTCTTGGTATCTTTATTGATCAGCTCTAGTCAAATCTCATTTCATTTTCACTGTTCTTCACTGATTAACACTACTCAAATTTCATGTCCTTGTCAATATTTTTGGTATCTTTGCTGATCAACTCCATTCAAACCTCATTCCCATTTCACTGTTTTTGGAATCTTTACCGACCAGTCCCTATTCAAATTTAATTTCTTTGCCATTATTCTTGCTACTTTTACTGATCAAACCAAATCAAACCTCATTTCATTGTCAGTGTTCTTGGTGCTTTTGCCAATCGATCCGATTAAAACCACCTTTTATTGCCACTGTTCTTGAAATTTTACTCATCAAACTATTGCTAACTCCATTTCCACGTTCTTTGTACTTTTACCGATCAAACTCATTAAAATCGCCGTTCATTTTCACGGTTCTCTGTACTTTTACTGATCAAACCTATTCGAATCCTATTAATTTTCCATTGTTTTAAGTATCTTTGCCAATCAAATCTATTCAAAGCTTGTTTAATTTTCACTGTTCCTGATACATGTACCGATCAAAAAGTTTCAGATCCTATTTGATTTTCACTTTTCTAGGTATATTTATACATCAAACCATTTCAGATCCCATTTCATTATTTACTGTTTATTGGTATCTTTACCGATCAAACTTATTCAAATTCCCGTTTCATTTCCACGACTCGATTTTTGTACTTTGTACTTACCTTTTTTGACTGAGCCTATTCAAATCCCATTTTATTTTCTTGGTATATTTCCTGCTCAGCCCAATTCAAATGTCATTTCATTTTCACTGTGTATGGTACTTTTACTGATCAAACCAATTCAAATGCCATTTAATTTTCAATGTTCTATGAATCTTAAGAAATCACCTCATTTCATTTTCACTGTTCTAGGTATAATTTGCGGATCTCCAGTCCTCAGCTTTTCACTGATCTTGGAATAATTTACTGATCAACTCTATTCCAATCGCATGTCATTTTCACTTTTCTTGGTATATCTACTGATAAGCTCTATTCAAATCTCATTCCAGTTTCAATGTTCTTTTTTGAAAAGAACAAAAGCTTTTTTGCAAGCAAAAATAGGCAAAAATATTCGGTAAAAACTACAACTGTCAAGCATTCTTTTTCAGCTGTTGAATATTTTCTTTCTGCCTCTGTCAGAGAGCGGCTGGCATATTGGACTATTGATTCTTCCCCTTCAGAATTTAGATTCTGTAGTACTGCTCTGATTCCATATGCTGAGGCATCTGATTGCAAACATAATTCTTGTGACTAATCTGGCATTTTAAGTACCAGAGCCTTCAATAATTCCCTTTTTAGTGCATTCAGTGCTTCTAAAGCATCCCGTGAACATTCAAATTTGCCTGATTTTTTTTAAAAGATTTGTCAAAATCTCAGTAGATAATATTACATGATCTAGATAAGCTAATGTGTCCTTTTTTTCTTTATTGTTCATTGTCTTTTTACTAAATGCATTAGTTGGCTAAAAGAGTTTGGGGTGAATGATAAGCCAAAAGGCATACGTTCAAATGTGAGTGTTCTTCCATTGTCTAAAATTACTGTTGCCTTGTGCTTTGTTTCTGGGTCTAAGGCTATTTGCCAATATCCTGCTATCAGGTCAAAACTAGTGTAGTATTTGGATCTTCCAAGCGAATCTAATATTGTATCTATTTGTGGCAATTTCACAACATCTTTTACCGTGACTGCATTTAGCGCCCTAAAATCTATGCATAACCTCCATGGATTGTCTTTCTCCCTGACTATTACTAGTGGAAAACCCCACTCGCTAACACCCTCTTTAATGTCCCCCTGTTCTTCCATTTCTTTTATTTTGGTCATCTAGCCATGATCTTAAATGTTAAGGGGTCTTATATGGGGATTTTTTAATAGGAGGTCCTTCCATTGGTATTGTGTGTGTAATCAGGTGGGTTAAGCCGTAATCAGCTTTGTGTTTTGCGAAATTCTATTTATAATCCCATAAGATATTTCCCATCCGGGTTTTAACATTTCCTGGTAAATATTCTAAACTAAACTGTTTTAGAAAATTGGTTTTTGTCATTCCGCAATCTTTTTGCAGTTGTAGTTTTGGCAAAATTTGCTCTTAGCTTGTAAAATTTATGCTTAATTTTAACTGCCTAGTGATTTTATATCTGTATTTGAAATCTTTTCTGCCAATCCTAGGGTTACTTGGTTTAGCTTTACTTCATCACTTCTTAGATTTGATAATATTGAATATGCAATACCTTTCTCAATTTTAATTATTTGATTTTCCACGAAAATTGAGGGAGTAACCAGTTTAAATAAAGTCTACAGAATTAATAAGAGTTAGAGTAGCGTGCAGACATCAAACTCTGCCGGTTAATAAATGTATAAAAGAAGATAAATAAATATATGAAGAAGTTCAAAAAACAACCAGTACCTAGGACTTAGATAAAGGAAACACAACATAAGAGTTAAAAAAGAGCAAAGGTTTTATTTTGAAAAGACTTATCATTTGGATTTTAAATGTATTGCTTTAAAAAGAAAATCAAAAGAGATTTATAACAGTTTGATGAGCGAAACTTCAAGAACAGTGGCAATAAAAGGTGGTTTTAATCGGATAGATTGGCAAAAGCACAAAGAACAGTGACAATGAAATGAGGTTTGATCAGTAAAAGTAGCAAGAATGGTGACAATGAAATTAAATTTGAATAGGGACTGCTCGGTAAAGATACCAAAAACAGTGAAACGGGAATGAGGTTTGAATGGAATTGATCAGCAAAGATACCAAAAATATTGACAAGGACATGAAATTTGAGTAGAGTTGATCAGTGAAGAACAGTGAAAATGAAATGAGATTTGACTAGAGCTGATCAATAAAGATACCAAGAAAACTGAAAATTAAAAGATTTGAATAGAGTTGATCAGCAAAGATATTAAGAACAGAGAATATGAACCGATTCGAATGGAGTTGATTATTAAAACTCCCAAGAACAGTGAAAATGAAATCGAATTCTAATCGGTTTAATCAATAAAAGTACCAAGAACAATCGAAATGAAATGGGATGTAAATAAGATTTGAATGGTAAAAGTTCCAAGAACAGTGAAAAGGAAATGGTATTTGAATTAGTTCGATTAGGAAAAGTACCAAGAACAGTTTAAATGAAATTGGATTTGAACCGGTCTTATTGTTAAAGTATCAATACCAGTGAAAACAAAATGGGGTTTGAATTCGTTTGAATGGTAAAAATACCAAGAACAGTGAAAATGAAAGGGAATTTTAATTAGTTTAATCGATAAAAGTACCAAGATATGTGAAAATTAAATAAGATTTGAATCAGTTTGATTGGTAAAAGTATGAAGAACAATTGCAAACTCCATTTCCACGTTCTTGGAACTTTTACCGATCAAACTCATTAAAATCGCCGTTCATTTTCACGGTTCTTTGTACTTTTACTGATCAAACCAATTCAAATCCTATTAATTTTCCATTGTTTTAAGTATCTTTGCCAATCAAACCTATTCAAAGCTCGTTTAATTTTCACTGTTCCTGATACATGTACCAATCAAAAAGTTTCAGATCCTATTTGATTTTCACTTTTCTAGGTATATTTATACATCAAACCATTTCGGATCCCATTTCATTTTTACTGTTTATTGGTATCTTTATCGATGAAACTTATTCAAATTCCCGTTTAATTTTCACGACTTGATTTTCGTACTTCGTACTTACCTTTATCGATTGAACCTATTCAAATCCCATTTTATTTTCTTGGTATACTTTCCCGCTCAGTCTAATTCAAATGTCATTCATTTTTTTCTGTGTATGGTACTTTTACTGATCAAACCAATTCAAATGCCATTTAATTTTCACTGTTCTATGAATCTTAAGAAATCAACTTTATTCAGTTCTCATTTCATTTTCACTGTTCTTGGTATAATTTGTAGATCAACTCTTTCCAGTCCTCAGCTTTTCACTGATCTTGGTATAATTTACTGATCAACTCTATTCCAATCTCATGTCATTTTCACTTTCCTTGGTATATTTACTGATCAGCTCTATTCAAATCTCATTCCATTTTCAATGTTCTTTTTTGAAAAGAACAAAAGCTTTTTTGCAAGCAAAAATAGGCAAAAATATTTGGTAAAAACTACAACTGTCAAGCATTCTCTTTCAGCTGTTGAATATTTTCTTTCTGCCTCTGTCAGAGAGCAGCTGGCATATTGGACTATTGATTCTTCCCCCTCAGAATTTAGATTCAGTATATTCAAATTTGCCTGATTTTTTTAAAAGATTTGTCAAAGGCTGAGCTATTGCCACATTATTTTTAATATATTGTCTGAAATAGCTTAGAAAACTGCATAATGATCTACAGCTTTTATGATCTTTTGGTGGTTTTAATTGCTCTATCACTGTGAATTTTTTCTGTATTTGGCGAAATCGTACCTTGATTTATCAATTGTCAGAGAAAGATCAATTTTAGTATTACAATTTTTAGCTTTTCTGGTTTTAGTTTTAACCCTGCTTTTTCAAATTTCCCTAGTACTCTTCTAAGGCCACTCAAATAGTCTTCTATATTTTCAGTAGATAATATTACATCATCTAGATAGGCTAATGTGTCGCTTCTTCTTTATTGTTCATTGTCTTTTAATACTAAATTCATTAGTTGGCGAAAAGAGTTTGGGATGAATGATAAGCCAAAAGGCATACATTCAAATGTGTATATTCTTCTATTGTCTAAAATTACTGTTGCCTTGTGCTTTGTTTCTGGGTCTAAGGCTATTTGCCAATATCCTGCTATCAGGTCAAAACTACTGTAGTAATTGGATCCTGCAAGCGAATATAATATCGTATCTATTCATGGCAATTTCATAACATCTTTTACTGTGACTGCATCTAGCGCCCTAAAATCTATGCATAACCTCCATGTATTGTCTTTCTTTCTGACTATTACTAGTGGAAAACACCACTCGCTAACACCCTCTTTAATGACCCCCTGTATTTCCATTTGTTTTATTTTGGTCATCTAGCCATGATCTTAAATGTTAAGGGGTCTTACATGGGGATTTTTTAATGGGAGGTCCTTCTGTTGGTATCGTGTGTGTAATCAGGTGGGTTAAGCCATAATCAGCTTTGTGTTTTGCGAAAGTCTATTTATAATCCCATAAGATATTTCCCACCTGGGTTTTAACGTTTCCCAGTAAATGTTCTAAATTAAACTGTTTTAGAAAATCGGTTTTTGTCATTCTGTAATCTTCTTGCAGTTGCAGTTTTGGCAAAATTTGCTCTTGGCTTGTAAAATTTATGCTTCATTTTGACTGCCTAGTGATTTTATATCTGTATTTAAAATCTTTTCTGCCGATCCTAGGGTTACTTGGTTTAGCTTTACTTTATCACTTCTTAGATTTGATAATATTAAATATACAAAACCTTTCTCAATTTTAACAATTTGTTTTTCCATGAAAATTGAGGAAGTAACAGGTTTAGACAGAGTCTAGAGAATTAATAAGAGTTATAGTAGCATGCAGACATCAAATTCTGCCAGTTAATAAATATATAAAAGAACATAAATAAATACACAAAGAAGTTCTAAAAACAACCTGTGCCTAGGACTTGAGATAAAGTGAACACAACACAAGAGTTAAAAAAGAGCAAAGGTTTTATTTTGAAAAGAATTGTGAGCAAACAAAATGTTTCATAATATTTAAATTATTACAGCAAGACTCAATGTCACGCTGTAGAAACAAGGTAAATTTACATTATAAAACTCAAAAGGAACAATTTACTTGTACTCACATCTAAGCTAAGCAACCAATAGCGGCAAGTTCCCAAAACCAATTACCCTTTCCAATTCCTTTTCCTGCCTTGTCTACAATATTGTTTTTCACCTGGTACTTGTTATGAATCTACTAACAACTACTAACAACTCATCGCAGCACCAAGCCGCCTGAGGTCATCCCTCATCCGAACAACATGCCCTAACCACCTCAACCTTTCTTTCATTATAGACCTAGAAAGCGGTATTGAACCACATTTTTCGTATAGCCTATTGTTTAAAAATACGGTCAGTCAGCCGGGTACCCAGAACAATCCTTAAGCAATTTCTCTGGAAAACATCTAGCAAATCTTCATCCGCTTTTCGGAGCGTCCATGCTTCAGAGCCATATTTGACCACTGTCATCACTGTGGCTTCTAAGATTCTAATCTTGGTTTGCAGACTTATCTTCCTATTCTTCCAGACTTTTTTTAACTGTGAAAAAACACCCTGAGCCTTGGCTATTCTATTTTTAACATCTTCACTGCTCCCACCATCTTTACTAATAATACTACCAAGGTAAGTGAAACTGCCCACCTGATCAATCTTTTCATTACCCAACGTCACCTTTTCATCTTCACTTATTCCTAGCCTTAGTGACTTGGTCTTCCTAACATTAATTTTCAAACCAATACTAGCACCCTGAACTCGCAAAACCTCTACAACGTCATTCATTTTGCTCACACTTTCATCTAGGATGCTTAAATCATCAGCATAATCCAAGTCCAGGAGACTTTTTCCTCCCCATTTGATTCCGTGGTCTCCCATTGCCTTTCCTGTGCTCCTTAAAACAAAGTCCATCAAAATAATCCATATAAAGGGGGATAGAACACAACCCTGCTTAACTCCTGATTTAATACAAAACCAGCTGCTAACCTCATTTCCTACCTTAACCGCAGCAGTGTTATTCTCGTACATAGCACTAATCACTTTAATGTATTTGTCTGGTATACCATACAAGGATAAAACCTTTACTAAAGCTCCTCTATCAACAGAATCGAACGCTTGCTCATAATCTATAAAACTGAGGACCAAAGGTGTTTGAAAACTTAGGCACTTCTCAATTATTAACCTAAGAGTGAAAATTTGGTCAACACATCCTCTACCTTTTCTAAAACCGCACTGCTCTTCTCTTAAAACTTTGTCTACGGCATCTCTCAGTCTAAAAAGTATCATATTACTAAGCAATTTGCTACCTACAGAGACCAGACTAATGCCTCGATAATTACCACACTCACTTTTATCACCTTTCTTATAAAGTGGCTTAATTAAGGTTTTCCTAAAATCGTTAGGTACTTCCCTTTTTTCAAAAATCATATTCATAATCTCCAATAACTTATTTCTAACCTCAGAGCCACCATATTTAAGAAACTCATTTACTACCCTATCAGCACCTGGAGCCTTATTATTCTTTAATCCTTTTAGTACTGTTTCTAATTCCTCCTCACAAAACAAATCTTCCTTCACATCCAAGGTATCACAAACTTTTTCATTTTCCTCTATATTTTTTCCAGCAACTCTATCTCGGTTAAGCAAATTCTCAAAATGTTCGGCCCATCTCGCTTTAGCTTTTGTCTTATCGCTAATTGCCACCCCATTCCTATCTTTAACTGGGACAAGTCCGGATTGACTACTACCTCTCAATTTGTTAACGTGCCAGTACAATATTTTACCATTATGCCGTCTAGCTGCATCTTCTAGATCCTCGGCAATTTTATCCATGGCCTCCACTTCACACCTCCTTAGTTCATATTTCAATGCTTTCCCCACTTTCTTTACATTTCTTTTGTTTTCATGTGATCTATCACTCAGATAATTCTTGTACAAGTCCTTTCTCCTTTCTATTAAACTTAAAGCTTTTTCACTAATATTCTTAGGTGCAGTTCTAGCTTTCTTCCCTAATACACCTTCAGCAACTTCACAAATTATTTTTCTAAAATTATTCCAACCATCTTCCACATTATCAAATTTTAAACTCTCAAGATTAGTATTCAACTGTTCCTGGAAAATTTCTCTCAAATTCTCATCCTGGAGTCTACTAACATCATAACTTCCCGGGAGGTAATTACCCTTCCGATATTTCAGCTTTAAATTAACCCTTGACACTACTAGATGGTGATCTTTACTTTTAACATCAATAACAGCACTCCTATATACCCTAGTATCTTTGATCCTGCCTTTGATCCTATTGATCCTGCCAGTCTTCGATTTACTATAACATAATCAATAAGGTTTGCTGTCTTACCATCACGTGAATACCATGTTAGCTTATGAGCCATTTTATGACCAAACACCGTATTGGTTATAACTAGATTGTTATACCTACAAAATTGCAAAAGTCTGTATCCATTACTGTTTTCTTTTCCTACACCAAATTTACCTAAGCTGGGATACCATCTATCCTTATTTCTACCAACCTGGGCGTTAAAATCTCCCAGCAATAACATCATATTTCTACCTGGGACCTTGTCTATTTGCTCCTGTAACTGTAAGTAGAATTCATCTGAGTCACTAGTATCTCCATCAGTCGGTTCTACAGGGGCGTATACTACTATAACTGATACCTTGAACTTTCTAGTCATAAAATGAGCAATTAGTATTCTATTATTAATACATTCCCAGCCTAAACAAGACTTAGCAGCTTCCTTATTCATCATGAGCCCTACTCCCTGTCTATGTAACCCATCCTTCCTGCCTGAGTAAACAAATTCTATATCACCTAATTTCATGCTTCCTACCCCTGGGATATGAGTTTCTGAAACTCCTAATAGATCCAGTTCGAATCGTCTGAATTCGTCAGTCAAAATGTCGATATGACATTCACCCAAAATTATCAGTTTTTGACCTGTTATCAATGCCAGGGTATTCTGGGATCTGTTGATGTAATTTCGCAAACTAGGGGGAAACCTTCAAAAACCTCCTCTCTAATTAAGGATTTTGACACACCTGTATCAAGTAAACACAAAAAATTTTGGAAACATTCAATTTTAAAACAATGCAAAATTGGTAAATTATTATTAATCTCCATATCACAATATTCTAAACTATATAGGGGTGTTTGAAAAGGTACAGCTCTGTCAGCCCTTAGACGCTGGTTAATCTGTTTAAATGCCCACTATCATTTGTCCAAAAGTTTTGGGGGCTTTTTCAGTTCTCTTCCATGTTACTATTTTGAGCTTGGGTATTGTTTACAATTTGATTCCTAGGTATAAATTCAGGAATGTTACTTAATGTTTGCCAAGTCTTTTTTGTTCACTGCCTTCTTAAATTTCTGCTCCCTGTGCTATGAACTGGTGTCTTGCTGTGTATGTTGGGCCTACCTTATGCATTCTATGCAAACAATCTGCCACAAAGTGATTTGGTTTTCCATAATGATAGCAATTGATTCTTTTTCTATATTGCTTGGTTCTCTGCCATTCCGCAAGGGGTGTATAGCTATTTCTGTATATTCATCACCTGTCACTATTTGCTCTATATTGTCTTCAGTAGGATGAGGTGGGTGTCCATGCTTGGTATTCTAAGACAGTAAGGATCTAATAACATGGGGTTGGTCATCAAATGGGGAGGGGTCAGTCCATGGTGAGAGATTTAAGCCTTCGTTGCACCTTTTTGGTTCATGATCTGGCTCCAAAAAGCTCACACGCTTTTGCCCCCTTCCATAGTTTATATAGTTTTCTTGGTTTTCTGTGCTATTTACTGACATCTGATCAAACTTTCCATAGCATCATCAATTTTTACCCCTTTTTCTACCAAGCCTGCTTGAGATTTTCAAGTTTCCATGATAATATTAGCCAAAGTAGTTTTTTCAGTAACCCTTGTGTAAAAGTATGTAATTGTACTTTTTGTACTGTCTCATCATCTCTGCTTTTGCCCAACTGCAAACATACAGACCAAAAAATGTTGTCTGCATACTCCCAAATACTAGTTAAGGCATTGAACATAACTACCTCTGCTCTTAGCCTCTCAGAAACACTTGTTTCTATGAACCTTGTTTTAAAGGATTCTACTAGAGTGCTAATGTCCTTTGCCTCTTTTTCTTTAATTGATTCAAAATGTTTTAGTGACTTCCCTTTAATCTAGCTTTTGATCCTCTGTTAATAAATATTGTTTCTTTCAAATAGATCTAAAGTTGTAAAATATAAAAATATTTTCTCTAACCCCCTCCCTATATATTGTGGAATTCCTCAAGGAGCCTTATTGGGGCCACTTTTATTTTTAGTTATAATTAATGATATTGGTAAGGATTTCCACCAAATGTGGAAATACATGGATGACTTGTCAATCCTTTAAGTACCATATGTCACAGGAATGTTAAAAGTGACTCTCTTGAAATCATAATGCATATTTTGGATGAAGCTAAGGACCTAAATATGAAAGTAAATTCCACTAAATCAGATATAATGATGATAAATTTTTTGACATCCACTTCCACTTTCCTTGGCCCTATCCCACCCAAAGGGCATGTGAAACATGTTAAACTCCTTGGTATCACAATTTGCAATAATCTTGTACTGAGGACATCTTTTCCAATTTACAAAACCCCATTAAATCCTGACTCTCCTGCTTAGCTTCCTTGGCAATTGCAATGTGTTCACTGATCCATATTATTACTGAGAGGCTCTGGAAAAGTTTTATCCCCTCTTTTCTGGAGTCCCTAAGTAATTCCTGAACTATGTCCTGCACAAAATTAATTCCTCTGTCCCTTATTTTAGTTGTTGGTGTATGCTCACAATAATCATGGGTCATTTTTTTTTCTGTTTATCTTTGGTCACCTTTATTTTGCCCTTTTGTGATATTTATTTATGCTATATTTCATTTTTGACCTTTATTCTTAAATCATTTGACCTTTAATTATAATCCTATCTTTAATTGTAAATATTTCTCTTTGACAGTTAATTTATTTTAATTATTTTTTATTCTATTTTATGGTATTTGATTTTGAATACAAATTTGACAGTATTTTTCTTCTTGTCTGTGATTTTGTTTTATCCCTGCCCTTTCTGTTTCTGTTTTTGTCATTATTTGCACAAAGTTCATTTTAGTTCTTGGACTTTGAATTTTTCTTTTTTTGTGTTAAACTTTTATTGACTATTTTTATGCTTGATTGGTGTTTCTTTCCTTGCTGTATTATTTGTTTCTTTGTTTTTCTTTTTCTGTTCTTTTAGATATATGAAGCAAAATCAGCTCTATGAGAGCTTTTGATAGCCTTTTGAAAATAAATATTACCTCTTATCTCTAACCTGGACTTCAGAGGGGTCACCTACTTTCTCCCACCTGGTACACATCTTGGAGCCCATGTGTGCCACACAGTTTGCTCAGAAAGGCATAGTTCTATCATACACGACACTTTTTGTATAAGCCAAAAAGTGTAGCCTAATTAATTTTTACACACTGGAGGCCCCTTGGTACTTATTTGGTATAAATCAAAAACTTCAGATATTGTCAAGTAAAAATTTTGCAGGTGTTTTGAGTTTAAACAAACCAATAACATATATTTTTCAAATTTTTAAAAGGTATGGTAGCTTTAAAAAAAAAGATCTTGGGGTGGGGGGGGGGGGTGTTGTAAGTCCAAAGGTAGGCCTACTTGTGCTGCATATCATATTAAAGTTATTTAAAATTTAATAATTTGTCAAAAACATTACATTCCTATCTAAATGAGAAGCTGGGATATTCTTGTTTAAAGACAGTATTTTTTTTCTAAGATCTGAATAGCCTAGACTTTCTTTGGGTAATGTTTATATTGACAGACTATTTAGGTAGCTAAATAATAAACATACCTCTATAGTCAGAATTGTATTCTGAATCCTAAATAACATACAGTTGCCTTGGAAATGAACTTTACCCTCACCCCTATGTGTACCAATTAAGGGTAGGCTATATATTTGCATATTAGGGGCAGGGGGAGGGGGGCAGGTAAAGCTCAAACATACCTCTGTGATCAGAATTGCATCCTGAATCAGAATTCAACATTGATTTGCATCAGAAGTGAACTTTATCCCTACTACCTCCTTCTAATATGTAAAAAAGATATGCTACCTTAAATTGAAATACAGGCCTACCCTGAATTTGTATATATATATATATATTAGTTTTAGAGGTAATTACTTGGGAAAAAAAAAAAAAAAAAAAAAAAAAAAAAAAAAAAAAAAAAAAAAAAACAAAAAAAAAAAAAAAAAAAAAATAAAAAAAAAAAAAAAAAAAAAAAAAAAAAAAAAAAAAAAAAAAAAAAACCTGTCATCCTAATCCAGCAATTGAGACAAATGTGCATTTGAACGAGGTTTTGACCTTACTCATCTATCCAACTACCTAGGACCAAACAGTATAACTGAACCATCAACCAAACACAAATGTCCAAATCCATGCAAAGTTGTCATCAATAAATGTAAGTTGTTGTAAATTTACAAGCAAAAGCACCTTAAATCTAGCAAAATATTTCCAAGTGGAACATGAGTGGGGGTAAAGTTCATTTTGAATGCAAATGAATGTTAAATTTTGATTCAGGATGCAATTCTGACTAGGCCTATAGAGGTAGCCTAATTTTGTTTCTTAGCTGCCTGAATAGTCAAGTAATACAAACATTACACCTATTTTTGAACTTTACTAATATATAGTTAAAAACACAAGGAAAAAGTTCAACTTTGCAAATGAATTAACTTTAGGGCCAAGGCATAGAACAAGTGATCAAAATTTCATGTACCCTAGTTCTGAAGAAGTTAGGGCTGTTTTTTTTTCACTCATTAATGTGCTAAGATCTTACATCTTTCATCAGAAAATGCTTAAAAGTGAAATCTTTGAACAAAGATCTTATATCTTTGGTTGTTTTTGTGCAAACTTCTTTTATCATTCTGCTCTGATCAGGGGTGTCATTTGGGGGTGGTGAGGGGGGGGGGCTGCCTCCCCCCCCTCCCCAATAATGTGGAGAATAACATATTATACATACCCTTTGAATATCTAGATATGGACCCCTCTAGCCCCACCAATTAAAATGCTGGAGATTTTCCCCTGGGTCAGATCAGCAGTCTGAGAACAATGATGAGTAGATCATCAAAGTTCTCTCATCATTGTTCTATATGGCAGAACAGTGGTGGTCTTCACACTTTTTGCCAACATCCATGAGCTTTAAGATCTTAGAACAAAGATGAGTTAAAAAACAATAATCTTTGCAGAAAGATGTAAGATCTTAGTGCTAAAAAATGGGCCTGTTGGGTCATGAAACATGTTGATCTAATATGGATTGGCAATAGGGAGGAAGATTTTGTTTTAGTATTGGCTTTCTGTTGAAATTTAAGATAATTGTTGATAACAGTAATACAAAAAAATAGTGCTTAATTCAAACTCATAAACAAAGTTGAAAACAAATAGGCCTAGGTCTATATTATTCTAAAATGCAATCACCCAATCTCAGCAAGCTCAGTCTCTAATTTCTAAGCAGTATATACCACTCCAAGATTAGGGACCTTTTGTCCAAATTTGAGAAATATATACTTTAACTAGAGTATTTCTCCAAGATTAGCAAAGGCCCTGTCTGAGTAAGCTACAGGGGGATAAGTTCTTACCCGTAAAAGTGGCCCTGCAATATCATGAACCAGTAAAGTGGCAAGCTATAGCCTATATATCTAGGAACAAAACATATAGCATAAACACACTGATATCTACCTAAAGAGGTTCAGGTCCACATTCCCTTATGTCAAATTTTGAGTAAATTGTAGTTTGCAAGATTGCCAGATATTACAGCCGAAAGAACAAATTTTTAGGCGAGAACCGTTAGTCGTTGCTTTTTGTGCCAAGGATCTTTTTAACGGCGATCCCTTTGAGCCAACCTTAGCCGCGGAATCTCTTTTCAGAAGCTAGCACACTGGACAGATGCATACTACAAACTGATGCTAATTAACTGCACACTTTTAACAGACCAGAGCACGTAACTTGCTAATATTGAAGACTCGAGTTAGCGAAAAGTAAAGTAAAATTGTTACAATTAGGTGAAGTTTCAACTGAGTTTTGGACTGAGGATAACCCTAGACGATTGGCTTTTTCGTCCAACCGTCTTGGGGTAAACGGAAAGCAGGTCGTTCACGTCTAGGCTGGGAGGATGTCATAAAGAAAAAAGTAAAGGAAAAGGGAACTTCCTGGGATTGTGTGAAGAGGGAGGTTTTAAATAGATTGGGATGGAGAAGGAGCGTGCGTAGCTGTGTTGCCCTTAGATGGCTTGGTGCTGTGGTGAATTGTTAGTAGTTAGTAGTTAATAGCATCTAGTATCACAGGTAGCGCAATAGCACTGCCAAAGTAAAAAGCATTGTGGGCACAATGTATAATTTTTTTCTTTTTCTTTTTTTTAGACTAGGACACTTCGTATCGAAGGAGTTGTCGTAGAAACTTCGAAAAGGGCTCATTCAATTGGAATTGAAAGGGCTAGTGCCATTTTAATAGTCAAAAGTGATTAGAGGGCAACTAACATCCTACCCACGACCACCACTTCCCCAAACACATCTAATCAAAATTTGAAGTAACCATTTTTTCAACGTACTTGAAAGGTCTGGAAGTAATGTCTTTGAGGATGACAACCCCCCCCCCCCACCACCACAGTCCTCAGGGCAACTGGTATGAGTTATTCCCTGGGGGCATATAATGTTTGTATAGAAAAGGTGATCGTATAGACTTCAAAGGGGACTTATTGGATTGGTTATCATAAGTTCTAGTTCCCTTTTTAAGATTCAGAGTGATCAGAGGGTAGATACCCCCCTCCTCCATCACACCTCATATTTTTCCGAAATACATCCAATAGAAACTTTGACATGGCCATTTATTGTCTTAGAAACCTTGAAAGAGTACATTCGATTGAAAATTGACATGGCTAGTGCCCTTTTTAATAGTCGAAGGTGATGGGAGGGCAACTAACCCCCCTCCCACACCCGCCATTTCCCCAAACACATCCAATCAAAATTTTGAGATTGTCATTTTGTTCAGCGTAATTGAAAGGTCCAGAAATTATGTCTTTGAGGATGACCCCCCCCCCCCCGAGCCCTCAGTGCAAGGGTTGTAAGTTATACCCTGGAAGCATATAAGGTGTATTTAGAAATCATGATCGTATAAACTTTGGAAGGGGCTCGTTGGATTGGTAATCTAATGCCCTTCTTAAGATTCAAAGTGATCAGGCGGCGGATACACCCACACCTCGCATTTTCCCAAAGTAAATTTGATAGAAATTTTGAGATTTCCATTTATTGTCAAAGAAACTTCGAAAACAGCCCACTGAAATGGAAACAGCCAGTTCCCTTTTTAATAGTCGAAAGGGATTGGAAGGCAAATAGCCCCTCTCCCACGCTTTCCCCGAACTCATCCAATCAAAATTATGAGATATAGTCATTTTGTTCAACGTAAATGAAAGGACCGAAAATTATGTCTATGAGGATGAACACCCCCCCCCCCAGCCCTCATGGAAAGGGTTTTAAGTTATTGGTCTGGGGGCAAAATAAGATATACATAGAAAGGGTGATCGTGTAAACTTCGGAAGTTACTTGTTGGATTTATAGTCAGAAGCTCTAATGCCCTTTTTAAAATTCAGAGTGATCGGAGGTTGGATAACCCGCCCCCTCCAAACCTCGTATTTTCCCGAAACGCATCGGTTGGAAATTTTGAGATGACTATTTGTTGTCGTGGAAACTTTGAAAAAGGCTCATTATATTAGAAATTGAAAGGAATAGTGTTATTTTATATTGGTCAAAAGCGATTAGAGGGCCACAACCTCTCCCCCCCCCCCTTACGTCAATCAATTCCCAAAAAATCAAAATTTTAAAATAAGTCGAATCAAAATTTTAAGATAGCCATTTGTTTAGTGTAGTTGAAAGGTATGGAAATTATGTCTTTGACAACCCCCATAACTTTTCAAGACGAGAACATAATTTGCCCATTACTGGAAAAAAATGGCTGTGAATTGTCAGTTTAACATACATAAAGTAATGTACATTCCTTACAGATTAGATAACTTTTAACTTATTAAAGTTGAAACATTTTAAACGTATTTTTTAAATTAGTTCATATAATAAATAACCGAGTCAAACTCAAAATGAGTAAAATCAACTTGAGTAGGGCTGACAGAATGAAAAAACAGAATGATTTGATATAATCAATAGATGAATTAAAAAAAAATATATAAAAAAAGTTTTTCAGAGAAATGGAATGAGCTCTATTAAACCAAGAACGAGAAAAAATAAAGTAAAATAATCTTACAAGCGTAATACTACAACAAATCACTATCAACAAATAAACGAAACTCAAAACGAACAGAAATTACAATAAATAGCCGAGTCAAACTCAAAATGAGCAAAAATTAACAAGAGTAGGGCTGATAACCCATATGCCTTCTCAAGACCAGAACACAATTTGTGCTTTATTTAAGTGTTTTCACCTTTCTTACTTTCATAAATGAAAAAATATTAAAATTTTACGGAAGAAATGCAATATATGTCAATTAAACTCACAATGTACGGTTATTTGTCTTTTTTTTTTAGTAAAGCGTAAATTGTGTTCTGGTCTTGAGAAGGTACAGGGGTTATCGGCCCTACTCATGTTAATTTTTGCTCGTTTTGAGTTTGACTCGGCTATTTATTGTAGTTTCTGTTTGTTTTGAGTTTCATTTACTTATTGATAGTGATTTGTGGTAGTTTTAAGCTTTGAAGATTATTTGACTTTATTTTTTCTCGTTCTTGGCTTAATAGAGCTCATTCCATTTCTCTGAAAAACTTTTTTTATATATTTTTTTTTAATTCATCTATTGATTATATCAAATCATTCTGTTTCTTCAGATTTCAAAACTGGTATTTTAAAATTATTGTAATTTATTTTACCATCTTATATAACTGACTCCACTTATTACAGTACTCCCCTCATTAGGAAGAGAAGTAACCGTCTCTCAATAAGTCAATTTCAAAAAAATGTTCTTGCACTTGAACATTCTGCTTCACCTCAGTCTCGGTCAGCAGGGTAGCTATTTTCTTGTGGACAACTTTAAATTTGATACCAATTTGAGACGTCAAAATTTGAGACATCCCTTCTATGGCGATAAAAAATATACCCAGATTGCTTAAAAGTTATTTGAACTCTAGTTTACCATAAGCTTATAATTATTAATCTGGTGTGAAATTCTCTTTTCTCGATTGAAATGCTTTTCTTGAGCACCACTGACAGATATTGATGAAATGTCTACTGATGACTGTAATAGACATATCCGTACTGAGAGCAAAAATAATTGAAGCAAATGGATTGAATGGCAAAGAAGAAATATCAAACATCATTCAATAAAAATGACAATAGAAATTATTCTCTATTTAGGTTTGATTTTTTTTCCTTTTATGCGTTCAAAAAGATCTCTCTTTTTCCACAGAACAATCGAGACTATAAAAGGATTGGAGCGAAATACCAAACTAAAAGAAAAATATATATTTTAGCTCGTTTCTTTCTTTAAGATATCCAAGATCGCTTTTACTTGAACAAACACTTAAAGGCAAAATTAAGGCACTACTACTACTACTAACAACTCACCGGAGCACCAAGCCGCCTGAGGCCAATATAACTACACACACTCCTCCACCGAAATCTATTCAAAGCCACTTTCTTTACACCCTCCCAAGAAGTACCCATTTCCCTTAAATATTTCTTTGTGACATCCTCCCACCCTAACCGCAGACGACCTGCTTTCCATTTAGCCCTAGACTGTTGGCCGAAAAGGACAATCTTTGGCAATATCTCATCCTTCATCCACAGAACACGCCCTAGTCATCTAAACCTTTCTCTCATTATAGCCGTAAAGTGGGATTGAATCACACATTTCGTACAGACTACTGTTTGAAATATACTCAGTCAGCGGGTGCCCAGAACAATTCATAGGCAATTTCTCTGAAAAACATCTAGCGAATCTTTATCCACTTTTTGGAGCGTACACACTTCAGAATCATCTTTGACCACCTTCATCACTGTAGCCTCCAATATTCTGATCTTGGTTGAACTGTATCTAAATCACGCCTGTGCTTTTTCAGTGTCTATATAAAACTCTACACACCTGTTTTTTAATTTATCGTCCATCATGTCAAAACGAAAATCCACAGCAATAGGCTTTTCCAAAAATAAAAGTTGGTTGATAGCAAGCCTTAGTTGGTTGATACAAAACTTAGGTTAAATTGAAAACAAATTAAAATACTTAAGGGGGCAAAATTATGATGGAGCCTCATCTATGAGCGGCCAGTTTCAAGGTTGTGCTGCATTAGTCCGTGAATGTTTTCCCATACAGTCTATGTTCACTGTACAAGTCACTCCTTAAATTTAACCCTGTGTAGTTGCTTAGGTGAAATTTTAAAGGAATTAATGACTTTTTTCAACTATAAAGTACCTTTATAGTACGTTTATAGTGGCCTACTCAATAGTACCTTTATGATACCAAAGGGTATATTTTTTTAGTTTTTACAGGCATTTTCACTTGATTTGGGAAAATTGGCTCCACCTTTGCCCCCCCCCCCTAGTATTTGACGAAATTACGCGACTGTATACAGAGGGATCGCAGATAGTTTCACTCGAATATACACCCTCTTCATATTTTCATTGCAATAAATTTTACTTCCTTCCTCATTTTTCTTTTCCAATTTGTAATTCTATTCATTTCTTATGAGAGGTATATCTTAAAAGAATAAGGGTAAATAGATGCACATAGACTATTATCAACTATGAGAAAAAAGGAGGGGGCCCGTGCTAGGGGCTAACTATCAATTCCCTGATTAAATTAATGGTTACAGAAAGATCAGTGATAGATAACCCAGACTTCTCAATGATGATGAACACTGCCTGCGTACGGACTGATTTTATGATTGCGAAATATACCTACACCTTGGATTCTGAAATATAAGGACATTGCGAGAGGATACCGGACTTGATGAACTTCCCAAGCAGGCATTGAAATTTAAGCTGGACATCCTTGCTATGTGCGAGGTTCGTCGGCTCAGCTTCAGGACAGAAATACAGAAAGGATATAAATTATTATTTTCT